>PNEQ01055177.1:0-65085 GCA_003012365.1 Medauroidea extradentata
TTATGTTTACATTATACTTAACACAATATACATTACAACAGCATAATAAATGATTTTAAATCTTACTACCTTAAAATAACATGCCAGGGTTTTACCGAGTTACTAAAATTACTAATATGTGCATAAATGTCTTAACGTCCCCAACATGGACTCTCATTTACATACTGTAATCTCCACGAGATATCGTGGTATGTTACAATACCTGCGAAGTACTTATCCTATGACTGAAATTTATCAATATGAGTGATGGGGACTATTCCGACTTGCCAAGCAATATGGCAACTGATAATTTATTGCCTGATAATAGTAGTTCGGTTGACTCTAGCAGATGTACAAGTATGAACAAGAAAATAATATCAAGTAATCCAGCAAAATGGAAGAGAAATGAAGAGAAGAGGAAGCTGGCTAAAGGAAAGGTTCATCGAAACTGGAAGGAACAATGAGTTGGACCCCGATCAACTGGAGCAGATTGCAAATGCAAATTTGAATGTTTGAATCACATAGATGAAGGTAAGAGGGAAAATATTATGAAACGATTTAACTGCATTGGTGATAAATATGAACAGGATGTTTATTTGGGTGGCTTAATCACCGCAAATCCAGTACAAAGACTGCACACATCTACTAGTGATATCTGAAGCTAACAAATCAGTGCAAAGAAATGTTTCTAATATTTATACCATCAGAACAGCGACATTTACTCGTAAAATTTTGTAGGAAAACATTTGCATCTTTACATGGAATTTCCACTTACAGAGTTCAACGAATGTCTTCTTTTGTCGGTGTAGACGTATTACAAACGACAAAATAAGCAAGCATTGTAACAGGGCTAATTAAATTTCAGAAAATCTTGTTAATCAGGTACATATACACATCAAAGGTTTTCCAAGACGGATATCGCACTACAGCCGAAATGATAGTAAACGCCATTCTCTCTCTCCAGAGCTGAATGAAACTAAAATTTAATACCTTTGCCTTGAAAAAAATACGAGCCTCAGATATACAATATACAAAACTTTCCAGGAGGGCAGGAAAGGAGACTTTAAGACTAAAATATCGTACTATTTCTATTATTGGTACTTGCAAGTTAATTTCAAATATTCATTTGTAAGTCTCTGATTAGATATGTGTGTAAAGTGTGACCACCTTGAATGTAGTATAAATGAAGATGACAAACAATCTGAAGAAATAAATCGACTGAAAACTGAAAAAAAAGTACAATTGCATAAGTGCAGGGTTTTTTACGATGAAATTAAATCCAAAACAGCACAAATTCATGAAAAATGTGACATTGATGTTTTAGTCTTTATCAACAGAACTTACCATTACCCATAGTAAGTTCAGGTGATGAATTTTACTGCCGTCAACTGTGGCTTCAGAACATTTGCATACACTCGTCAAATAATGGGACATCACACTTTTACTTATTTGACGAAACTACTGGAAGTAAAAAGTCTAACGAAACGGTATCTTTCTTGCAACACAACACTGATGATCTGCTGGATGAAAATGTAAAGGAGCTTTATTTATTTTCAGACAACTGCAGTGCCCAAAATAAGAATCACGTAGTAGTCCAGTACTTGTTTTCGTTAGCGAAAACAGGTCGGTCTAGGAAAGTAGTTCATCGCTTTCCAGCACCAGGCCACAGTTTCTTACCGTGCGATAGATCGTTTGGCGTTAGCGTGAAGAGCTTAAGATTAATAGAGCGTATTCCCTTTTCTAGCGAATATAATAGGCACATTAAAAGTACATCAATGAAATTTGGTACAAAATATGATTATAAACTTTTCTGACCTTTTCGATGCCTATTTCAAGTAAAACGTTATGAATCAATACAGGCAACGATTTATCATATCCAAGTATCATGTGTTTGATTATGTCGAGAGTTGTGGTTTTCAGTATCTACGAACACAGAGTTAGACACATTTATGAAATTCAATATTCAGAAAAGTGACTTTTCATTGTCAATATTGACTCCTACAAAATCTGCGAACACCAAGCAAATATGACATAAACCATTTAAGTTAGCCAATAAATATGTTCCCTTGGGTGACAATTGGTACTACAAGAGCTTACAACTCTCTACCAGAACAGAAGACACAGGTGACGAAACAAGTTCCACAGACGATGATGAACTTGTGAGGGGATGAGGGGACACATCATAACTTGAAGTTTGCCATGGTCGTGAATGCAACGCAGCATATGATTGCATAAATATTTATATTTATATGTTGCTTTGCTCTTTAACCTGAATACTGTACCCAAATATAGAGGCCATTAGACTCCTATATTGTAAACCATGAATTTTATGTAGCTTAAAGTAAAATGTAGAAGTGATTATATATAACTTAAAACATTGTGTACGTATCCAGTCTTTGCAACTTGGACCTCCACCTACTTTTAAACTGCTTAAATATTAAAATCCCGGTTATAAGGCTAGAGAATATTAAAAATCTTACATTGTTTTATTTACAACTTTTGTAGTGATGTTACTGTTATTAGCAATTTATGCACGGTAAGTAGAGTGCCATTTATTATAATTTGTTGGTACTGATAGGAATCCATATGCTGAAACTGTAATGTGACTAATCTAATGATTTAAATTTCATTTGTGTATTTCTTTCATTTTACTACATTTAATATTTTCAACGCATGTTCCATGGGCTATTTCATACCCACAAACCACAGAACAAATGAATACTAGAAATGTAAGTGAACTAAAATGTTAAAATATTTGCTTTAAAATGGAACTTTAGCAATTTTTTTTTAGCAAAGATGCTCTAGTTCCGATATATATTTTCATTATTTTCTCAACTGTCATTCGATATCAGAAGGACTTTTAAATTTCAAATGAAGTGTAGTGTTACTTGTGATATTACATGACGGCAAATTCAAAATGATAAATACAGACATTTAAAACAGTTATTTTTTGTTTTCCCAAGAACATTAAAAATTGAGCTAGATCATTTTTTATGTGGACCCTTCAATTCGAAAGTAGACCCCAAAAAACTTTCATGATAGAGTCTAGCCTATTGAACTACGACGGTGCCTATTTAACATTAACGCTTCCACAAATTGATGATATCAACCAAGTTGTTAATTAGAATTTTCTACGGATTATTACCCTCATGAAGTTAATACAAAATATTTGTATCAATAAGGATTAACATTTTAACCTTTTTATTTGCTACATCAAAAATTTTACGATTATTATGAAAGGATAACAAATTACTAAATTAGTAAAAACACATAGACTAAGAAATTCGCGGGTTCACTGCCCTGTAGGGATGCCTGCAAGTGTATATATATATATATATATATATGTATATATATATATATATATATATATATATATATATATATATATATATATATATATATATTGTGTATTCAAGCAGACATCAGTTGTTCATTAGTTGCTCGCTGACACAGTGATACGACGTGATTGGGTTTATATTTAGTTGATGCTTTATTATTGGCTCAGCTCTCTCCAAGTTGCGTCAAATATGTCAAGGACCAATGGCGAAAGTAACACGAACATACAGATATTTAAGATCTCGCTTGTGCCTAAAAGAAAACACGAATTTTTCAGTTCCCTACACGTAGTAGACTAGTACAAACAATCCCAATAAATCAATTCCGACATGAAACTAAAGACAAACGTGTAAAATACTGAAAATATGTGTCTGCGTAAATATCATGCATTTGTCATTCATTAAATATGCTCCGATCTCTAACGCTCACTCAGCCATGGCCGCGATTGATAAATTAGATAAAATCGTGAAATTAAACTAACCCAAGTTTATTACTCGGTAATACTTAAGATTTTTTTTTGTTTTCAATACAAAATGCTGTGTACAGATAATTAGATACTAAGATGTGCTAATGCAACACGCTGGACACTTAACAGTAAAACAATTTAGTTTCAGCAGTGCTGATGTTTATTTGCCGCTACACAAACAAATTATTTTAAGGCTTTCGGGTAAGGTAAGGACAATCCAGCAAACTAGGTTAACATTTGTATATTTTCTTGGATGGTCGTTAGACACTTCTTCCACTGGAGTCCAAGAGCAAGCAAGGTGTGACATGATACGCGCCAAGATTGTTGTGCGTGCCGATAACCGGGCGATTCCTCTCTCAAACTGCTGCTACATGGAGGTGTAGTGCAAACCTGGCCAACAAACGAAGAATTCCATTACGTGTCTAGCCGTGTCTCCGAAGCGAAACTTTTACATATCTAGGGTTTGGGAATTTAGAGTGGATAGATTCGAACGTAATGAAACAATGCTGCGTGCGGCAAAGTTGGAAGCTATAGACTTGTTGGTATTTCGGTGTCTTTTTTTTTTTCTTTTTTTTTTTCCAGTATTGAATATATTGTCTATTCGTTATTTATATATAAACTAATTAGCTGTTTCTTTCTCATCCTAAATTACGAATTCTACTATAATATTTATTTTGTTTTAGGGTTGATTTATTCAGAAAATACAAAATTTATTACTAAATTAATAAATTTTTTTTCTACATACAAAATAACACTACGGGCTTTTAATTTACGTTATTACTGTTTTAATGGATATGTATATGTTTTTAAGCCTAAAAGCGGAGCATAAAACGTAAGTAAACAGCAGCCGACGAATTTACGGAGGTATTTGGGAATTTTGCATGCTACTTCACCTCAGTAAATTGTACACCCTAAATCCTCAAATATTTACTGCACTAACCTGGTCACGTGGTTGATTTAGTAACCGAAATAGTCGTTTCGGACACGGTCTCTGAGTTGAACTAAGGTTAATCCTACTACTGGTTAGAAATATCAATGTTATAAGTTTGCCTGAGGAAAACTTTCTGCCGCTTGAGCGCTGGCATCGGTAGTGCAGCAAACTGACCAATCACAGAGAATTCCTGAATTTTAAGTTGCATTAAGTTGAAAAATTAAATGTGAAATCGGTTTCTTTTCACTTTAAATTTAAGTTAAAATAGTTTTATCATTTCCAAGTTTATTTTAATTTCATTTTACTACGGCTTCGTATTTATCTGGTACATAACGATTGAAGCGAAACTAGTGGCCGAAATTTTCCTTGTGCCAAGCTCTCCCATAAGAAAACGTATTTTCTCTCTATGTCTATCCTGTAGTAGAATTAACCTTAGTTGAACTAAACACTTCGTTTTCATGTACAATGTCGCAGAAAAAAGTTGGCGATATTCAAAAGAAAATACAAGTCTACGTGTATTTTTATACTCTGGGGCTAGTTCCATAAATTATTATTCTTAAACGTTTTTGTTAGTGACATGGTAGTAGTTACGTTATACCTTTAATGAAATATAAGTCAGTCTATTCTTGAAAGAGATCAGGTAAAGAGTAAGTACATGAAGATAGATTTAACATTTGTGGACAGTTAGCAAGTTCGATGAATTCTTTCGCGTTAGAAATGAACAAGATAAGAAAATAAAGCTATACACGCAAATTAATAGTATTTTTTGTGATTATATTTACAATTTCAAAAAAGCGCAAGTTTTTTTATTTGAATGAACCATTAGATTAGCTTAATTGTTTTTATTTCAATGTCTTTGTATATTTGTTTGGTAAAATCTCACGAATCGTAATTAGTATACAGATGTACCGTTAAAAATATATGCAAAATAATTCTAATGTGGTGTTTTTTTTTACAATACTTTTTGTAGGAGTTGCTATGTTCAATCTATACTATTTGAACTACGTACAACATTCTTTACACCTAAGGTGCTCTGATTTGTATAACTCCAAAACGTATTTTCACTGTCTAGTATATATACGTTTTATGATGCATATCATTCAACAATCTGCGAACGAATGATTTCAAGAATTGTCTGAATATGTCATTGGTAAAAATAAGTTATACTTTGAATTAAAGTTCCCTAAGTCTATTGTACTCTAAACAGATCCGAATGCATATTGCTGCTGGTTTAGTACACAGAAATATTTTTTCATTTGCAACATGGTTAACGAATGCTGTACAAAGATATTTTCAGTGATTTCCTTTTCGGCCTTGAATGAAGATGTTCTATATCATTTTATATGCTACCATAATGACGCACCTGTATTAATCATTTCTACTAAAATGTAATGTGTTCAACTCATACAGCTCTTTATTACTTGACCTATATATTGTGTTACACTTACAGTAACATGTTAATGGTTTTTAGTAGAGATATAATTACTTTAAAAAATTCGGTAATTATGTATTGAAGTGGTCATTTGGAAATAATAACTTTAAAGACCTAGAATAGACAGGAAAAATAATCTCCATACCTTCCTTAGTAACACACTAAAGGTGCGATGTCATCACAGGACGGAAAAAAAGATTTTTTTTTGGGTCCGAAGTTACTGGTTTTTTTTTGTTTGCTAATTTGGCGAAGTGCGAAACGTCAACAAGCCAGAGTGAATAGTAGTGTAGAGGCCGTCGCTAGGTTTAATTTGAATCAATTCAACAACAGCGCATGCATGTACATACAGCTGGACAAACCTGTGTCCGCGGAAAATATGTGAACTACAGTTGTCTCCCTCTCTGCCACACAAACTTGTTACTGGTACTTCGGAAACTGGTTACATTACGAGTCTTATGTAATTATAAGTTCATATTAATGAAGGTAATTTCTATTGTTTCGTTTTGCTCAAAAGCTTTGTATTTGTGCTTTTATCACACAATTTATCTCGTAGTCAGTGACCTACAAACTAGGCCGGAACTTGTGTATCCTATGTTAAAGATGTCATTTAATTTTAATCCCTGCATTGCAATATATTACAATTACATGCATGCACAAAATATTAAAATAACACCGTACAAGAATCTCAAACGTGCCGAACACACGAGAAGCTCAAACACTCGAACACAAATGGCCGCTCTTTGTTTTGGTTGCCGGACGTCATATCTAATTAGCGATCACAGGCTGGGTTTTTTAACCCCCACATTACAATATACGCACAGAATAATAAAGTACCACATTATAAGAATCTCAAACACACACGAACGCGGTCACTTTTCACACTCGCAAATGGTCGTCCTTTGTTTTGGTTACAGGTCGACTGATAACGGTGCGGTTGTTAGTAAATTAGCTATAAAAATTACACGATTTGAAGAGAATAAAATAGTTAACTGACTAATGCTGGATACGAAGCCGTGTTAATGTATTACGTTTCCTCCAAAATGCTTTACATACTTTTCACGTACAATACGCAATACATTCAATGTCAGCGATGGAAGTTAACCGATTTGTTGATCAGGGCTGCCACCACTACTGCATCATCAGGTCATACGGTCACGTCCTGTTGTTTTTAATGGTTGCCACGTGTCTGGCACATGTTAAAAATATTGGTAGCATCGGCTGTCAAAATACGGAATTTTTACATGGGATGGACAGTAAAGTTACTGGTGTATTGAAAAATATATTGATCAACACCGAGCAGTTTTTATTATTTGAATTGTATACCTTGTACGCAATTTTCAATATACGTATGCTCAAAACGCAGAACGTTCTTAACGTAATCTTGTAATGAACCAATCGAAACAAGGGAACGGGCTTGTTAGTCTATGCGTGACTAAATAGCTTCAATCATGCGGTAAAGACGAGTGAGGTAACATTTTATTCTGTATTTTGTGTAGAATACGAAAATGCTAACCCAGGAATTGAAATCGGTGGCTTTCATATCGTATTAAAAAAAAAAAAAAAAAAGTAACAAAATTGAAATTTCGTTTTACGGGTTATACTGTAACCTACACAAAAAAAAACTGAATAAAATAACTCATATGGCTTTCGTGAGAATCGGGCTCTAGCTGATAGATCGGACGCTGCAGATAATCCCTGTCAGTTTTGGTAACATGAGTTGTCACTTCTTGTCCTCTCATATAACTGCTCCGCGTTCACTCAAGATACTGGGAATAGAAACAACATATCTCCACAAGTAGAGATCCTGTTTTCGTCGGGTAAAAAATTGAAATTATTAAGTTTTATATACTGTTTTTACAGGATAATAATTATTCCAGAAATGTTCCGATTGCAACATACTATAGAGCATGGTAAGGTACAAGTCTAAGACATGGCTTTATGTGTTATTCGTGCTGCATTACTCCACTACAGTTAACTAAATCATTAAAAAAATGCTTATTTTCCAGATTTTTTTCTTAAAAAAGTTAAAAGATTTTTATATTCATCAAATGTCTTAGACAATTATACGACTTTACGACACCTACTTCCGAAAACGATATACTTTCAATACATTCGTTCTCTCAATTATGTTCGATAACAGTACACATGTTTCTTACTGTTTAGCATACCGTAACGAGCACCTTTAAACCAAAAGATTTAGTTTTACTCAATAAAGCGTTTGTTTTAATTACCTGATAGTACGTTTCTTTTGTTTCTGTTTCTCAGTGCAGATGATTTTTAAATGCAGGAGAAAAAGGCTGTGACACAAATGGCATATGGGAACTAAAATAAATTAATTTTCTTACTTCAGGTTATATTTGTTTTCAAGTAGAATTTAGAAGGACAAATAACAGCATATATCTTGCAATCCTAAATCTATAACTTATGTGAGGGTGGTGCTTATTTTAGAAAACTCCAAAAAATTATTCTAGTAACTTTTTCTTATGAAAGATTAAGCCTCAAGTGTGTCAGGAAGATAAGAAGGAAGCTAGGATTGGACCAATGCCAGTGATCACATTTAGAATGAATACAGTCTGTAAATCTGACGCTGACATTCTGCCAGAAGTGTTCTGCAGTATTATCCAGCTAACTCAACAGAATTTCGTACAACCTTCTTAAATATTCGCGTACCGACAGTTACGATGGCAGGTGTTCACGCAAAGAATTCAACACATTTACTACTTATAACTGTATCGCAAATATTCCTTGGGACGACATTGGACGGACGCTCTCGCTAACTGGCTGAAATTACTGCTGCTATCAAAATGACACCACAGAATAAAGAAAAGTTTTAGCGGTTATATGATAGTTGTTCGTGATTCGAAATTGATTTACAAAGCGGTTGATATGTATTTCCTGTAGAAACTTTCTCGCTATAGGGGTAATTTTTGCGAAAATTATAATAATGTAGTAAATAAATATCAAGGTAATTAAGACGTACCTACGAAATTTAGAATTTAAACTATCTTATTTATATAATGTGTTGAGAACAAAACGTTCCGAAAAACTGACATTACTTATGTATTGTTTCTAATATATAAATATATATGTTTACTTCTATATTATTCTTTATATAATGTGCCTGAGTGTATTATGACCCGGCCGGCAATATTGCCTACTTGTTATTGCAAGTGTAGTTTGCAAAGCAGGCGCGAGACGGAAGTTGCATGTTGTTCAGGAGGTACGCAAGGGGACGTCGAGTTGGTAAATTGTAACAGCAGTTACGTCTCATCGTGCTGAGCCGCCACTGTTCGACAGTTCTCCGTCGCATAAAGAAATCTTCTTATATTTTGCTCGTTTTGTTACATTACAGTAGTGCATATAACCAACATATTGGTTTGAATTATTTTTGGCAATGGTTTACAACTTAATGCAGAATCCAATGGAAGTATGGTCATTTATGTTATTCTTACATACGAATTACTGTGATGGATGTTTGTAGGAATCACCAGTGTGGTTAATATGGCCCGCTCGGGCCATATTACCTACGCATGGGCCATATTACCTGTACTGTATGACAAGTTGCACGATTACAAAAGGAATCCTTGGAAACCCAATTGTCAAACGAATCTTCTGTACGGCAAAAGTACTAGCATTTTCTGTGTAACATCTGCGATAGTAGAATATAAAATTGGCATTTTTACAAATTATTCGTTTGGTTAGTGATTCTTTGTAAAATACTCATGTGTTGTTACGCATACAGTAATGAAGCAATCTTTGTGGTGAGTGCAAAAGGACTTCGCGTTCGTGAAGAATGTCGCAGGTATGGTATACCCTGGTGAACTCTTTGCCAGTATCTTTGTGTTGAAAGTAACATGAAGGCAAATTATGTTGTAAGTCAACACTTTCAACAGAACAAGAACAAGAACTGTGCTCGCATATGTTTCGTTTACGCAAGTATTTTTGAAGTTCGGTATATATATACACATATATATGTGTGTGTTTTATAAAAATGACTTTTTCTTTTTTGTTGATTTTGTGCTTTCAAACAGTTATTTTTTAAAAATAATTTTTAATTATTTACTCGAAAGTAAAGCATACTACCACATAGTGCTACATAAGTAACCGTCCACTGATAAAATGTCTACTCGGCGAAAAAATCTCATCGACTTTTGATGAGTAGTTCAGACTTTATTGATGATTGAGTATTTCAGTCGTTCGCTCAGCATCGTACCTTTCCATACCCCTTAACGCTCATACTGGGGGCCAAAACATTGACCTCACAGTGAAGAAATTCTAATGCCAATGTAACGGCCAAGGATCCACCCAGCCGTAGCAAATAAGGAGCAGCACAGGCTGGCCTGAGTCCCTGAGAATTGACCGACAACTCGATCCACCCTTCCAGATGCCAGATGCCAGAAAAGTAAAGGATGTTAAATCTGCAACGAAGAAGGACACAATCAGTAAAGGCAAATCATGTGAGGACTTTGAAAATCAATGTGGATTCCAATATAACTGTGATCCAAAAATCAAAAGAAATCCGCTGCTTGGGCAAAATATCCAGCAAATGGACAGGGACAGCATGGGTACTAGCGAATGGATTAAGGAAATAGAGGAGCGTGTTGGTGAAATACATTCTTCAGCAGGCTCATTGGTAAGACAACTTACTGACTATTGCCTTAGTTCAAGCTCCAAAATTAATAAAACACAAGCTGAGTGGATAGTGCCAAAGATCATAGAACTTGATGGAATGATCAACCATATTCTGATCGATAAATCCAAGTTGGTTGGTTTAGTCAAGCGATTGGAACACAATGTTAAAGACCCAAGTGAACAACAGCACCAAGGAGGCGCCCATAATATGACCTATGCCCAGATTGTTGGAGGCACCAGTGGAAAGAAAGAGGCAATGCTTAAACCTGCCAAGAAAGTGGCTGTTAAACCGTGTGACGGTTAAAGCATATCTAAATAGACTGTAAAATAACTAGTTCTGCCGGATTTCTGTTTCATTATATATTTCGACACACTTACACATCACTGTACAGTAGTCACAACCTATCGACATCTGTTCGCTTTCTCTGCTCTCTGGCAACTAACCCTCAAGCACCTTCACAACCCTGACTTCCCTCCTCTAGCCAGATGCCGCATCCCACAACCAGCTAGAAGGGGACACAGAAGGGAGACACGACAATTCATCCCAGCACATAGCATACAAGATGGAACAGTGGTCCTCGTTTATCCAGAAAAGGAAGGAGTTTCCAGCAAGGAAACAAGGAAAATTGTACAGACTTCTATTGGCCCTAAAAGTGAAGAACTCAACATATTTTAGAGAAATAAAAAATGGAGGGATAATAATTGAGGCAGGAGATGCTGAAACACTCAAAGTCATCAAATGCCAGACAAGCAAAATAAAGGAGTTAGGACTGAAATTGGAATCACTCAGAAAACTAGGTCCGAAAGTGGTGATATACGATGTACCTAGGAGAGAAGACAATAAGGACCTTCTAGAGACCATACATGGTCAAAATTTCAAAGATACAGAGGTGACACTTGATGACTTCAAAAGCAAGGTAAAGGTCAGTCACAGGACTGGTAAGAAGTCAAACGAAGACTATGTAAATGTGTTACTAGAGTGTACTTATGACATAAGAAATACGATGATTAAGCAGGAAAGAATGTATATTGGGTTTCATTCCTGTAATGTGAGAGACTACCTAGTGCCAACAAAGTGCTACAAGTGCCAAAGATATGGTCACCTTGCTGCAAAGTGTAGTTCAGAGCAGTGTTGCTCACAATGTGGTAAAGAAGGGCACAAATTTGCAGATTGCCTGAATAAAAGTAAAGGTGATAAATGTGCCAACTGTATAAGGGACAAAAAGGCATTTGAGCACCGAGTTGACTCCAGGGAATGCCCTACCTATTAGCGAGCCATCAATGTGGAAGCATCAAGAATTGATTATGGCTTTTAGGATGATGAACCATCAATTGAGGTGTGGTCCGATCAATTTACAACGACCTGCAGTGGTGACCTCTGAGCTAAACAGAGTGGTGAATGAGCACAATATGGATTTGGTACTGTTTCAAGAGCCATATGCTCCCTTTGGTAAAGTGGTAGGGCTAATGGGCGATGTGTTTACATCGGTGAGAATGTCCAAGCTGGAGTATTGAGGACAAACAATTTGATAGATGTGTCTATGATCAGCAGTGTATCTAAAACACACCATGTGTGTGTGTAGATTTCAACTCCATCCCTCCAGCTGTGGATGGTGTCCTCATACTTCCAGTACGTGGATAATACCAGGGATCATCTAGACAGATGGGATGTTATTATTGGTCTTCTACATGGGAAACCACTGGTCATATGTGGTGATGTTAATGCTAAGTCAGAACTATGGCACTCCCTTACAACAGATGATGCAGGGGAAGAACTAAATGAGTATATTTTAGATCAGGCACTTCACATACATAACCTGGAAGGACACCTACCAACATATGTGTCTCCAGCTCATGGAACAGAGTCCAATATTGATGTCACTATTACAAATAATAAAGCACATAGAATGGTACAGGAATGGAGAGTCACTGAGGACTCATAGAGTGACCACAGGCTCATAATATTTGAGGTAACGGGCGAGAGACGACAGCAAATTGCCAATGAGGCTGACCAGCAGGATGAAATCAGATATGTACACAATAATGCAAATTGGAGGCAGTTTGACCTTGCCTTGTTGAATAAGCTAGAAATGGAAGATGCCAACCTCAAAGCAGAAGACCTTGAAATTAGAGCTGAGGCCATCACAAGAGTTATCAAAAGTACATGTGACCAAGTGCTAAAAAAGACTCAATGTGGACTCCCACATATGTCTTGGTGGGACAAAGCACTTGAAGAGGAAAGAGGCAGAGTTCGGAGGGCAAGGAAACAACTTCATAGACTCCGTGGAGAAGAAAAAGTTAGGATGGCAGCTGAATATAAGATTCTCAAGCAGGCTTACTTCAACAGGGTATGACACAAGAAAAGAGAGTCCTGGACAAAATATGTGTCTGAGAAAGGCAATGAAGACCCCTTTGGTGTAGTGTACAAGGTCTTTTCTGGTAAATTAAAAAGGACAATGTCTCTGCCCTGCCTCAAAGAAAATGGAGTACCACTAAATGACATGAGCCTAAGCATGAGACTGCTAATCAACACTCTGTTACCAGATGACTCCCGAACTGATAATACTGAGGAGCATGCCAGCAAAAGTTGGGAAATGTTAGAGCTACCAGATACAGAAGATTCACCAGAATTCACTCCAGAAGAATTGAAGGTTACCATTCATAGGTTAAAGAATGGCAAGGCTCCTGGACATGATGGTCTTGGTGCAAAAATCATTAAGAGATGCTACTCACGAATTAAGACTCATCTACTGAACCTGTACAACGACTTACTCCAGGCTGGCATGTTCCCAAGGATATGGAAAAATGGCATTGTGAGGATCCTGCATAAGGGTGAGGGTAAAGACCCGACACAAGCAAAATCCTACTGGCCACTAACACTGTTACCAGTCCTTGGCAAAGCATTTGAAAAACTTTTGAACAGGAGGCTGATTACAGCATTAGAAGCAAACAGTGCCTTGAATGAAAGGCAGTAGGGATTTCGTAAAGGCCTTGGTATGGGATCAGCACTTCACGATATAAAGAAATACGTTGACACCTGCAATGCAAAATGTATTATGGCTATATTTCCTCGACATTGCAGGAGCATTTGACAATGCCTGGTGGCCGGAAGTTATGTATCAACTTAAAGCCAAAGGTTGCCCTAAGAACATACATGCAGTGATTCTTGATTTCTTCAAAGAAAGAAGAAGCAGGTACAGCTTAAGAAACAATGCTGTGGAAAAAACTTCTTAAAAAGGGATGCCCTCAAGGGTCAGTACTTGGACCAATACTTTGGAATATTTTATTTTATGGCTTACTAGATCTTGAAATGCCAAATGGTTGCACTGTGCTGGGATACGCAAATGACGGGCTCATACTCGTCTCAGGTGGGTCCAGAGCAACATTAGAGAGAAAAACGGCAGAGATTCTACCCAGTGTTGAAGACTGGGCAAGCAGAGTGAAACTAACCTTTTCTATGCAGAAGACCAAGTGTATGCTACTAAAGGGCAAACTTAAATGGTCTCCAGTTGTGCGATTTGCAGGAGGGCCTGTTCAATGTGTATCTCAGCACAAGTTCTTGGGAGTCATCCTGGATGACAAGATGAGCTTCCTGCCGCATATTGATTATGCCAGTAAGAAAGCGGTTGTGACTTTGAGTCGTCTAAGATCCATTGGAACTACAGGATGGGGCTTAAACTTCAGGACATTAAAGAAAATTTATCACACTGTCTTTGAGGGCAATATCGCCTATGGCTCAGTCATATGGTATCCCAGAGCAGAGTTGGTGGCAGCCAGAAGGAAGCTCATCAGTGCTCAGAGGTCGGCACTGTTAAGTATCACAAAGGCATATGCCTCAACATCGAATGATGCGTTGCCTGTCCTGGCTAGAGTGTTGCCTGTGGATCTGCTGGCCAGAGAAAGAGGATTATTGGCCGAACAGCGCCGACGGTAAAGAATGACGACATCATCATTAGATAAGAAAATGGCTAGAGAACAAACCTTGCTAAGCTGACAGTCAACTTGGGAAACTTCAGGAAAGGGAAGAAGAATTACATTCGATTTTTTTCCTGAAGTGGAAGACAGGATGAAGCGAAACTGGATAACAGTAAACCACTACAGTGCACAACTCATGACAGGACATGGCAACTTCAAGGCTAAGTTGTACAGCATGAAATTGGTGGATTCACCTTTGTGTGATGTTTGTGGGACAGACGACACGATGGAACATGTAGTATTGGAATGTCCCAAGACCGAAGATATCAGAGAGGAATTCAAGGTACAACTACAAGACTACGGGATAATTAATGTGGACCTGAAAGCTATACTGGCAAACAAAGAAATTTTTGAGAGGCGGAACAGCTTTGCTACAAAGATTGGGAAACGACTCAAAGATTTCGAACAGTGGCTAAGACAACTGGAGCAGGAGTAAAAGGCAGTGAAGATGTTAGAAAGATTAGGTTCCGATGACCCATAAGGTGCCACCTGGGTAAAGGTCTAATTAAATCTGGGTCTGGGCGAACACTGATTGGCGAGGAGGGCAAGTTTTGAATGGATTAGCGGCAGAAAGCCGTTTTTAGTAATTATGCTAGCACAGGCACAAAATCATCAAGAGGAGTCACAAGAAAAGAAGAGGATATATGCCGTGCATTGATTCACTCGTCCGAGTACAGTTTCAATGCGGGTGGAAGGAGGGCGTGCTGGCCTTCGGGCCTAAAACCTGTCAGATGGGTTGGATTCGTGCTTGTGGTAGTTTTCAATACCGCTAGTAAAGTTGAGACAGGAACTTTACTAATTAGGAAACTGCAAAGAGATTTTGAATAAGAATTTCAATGATCTAAAACACAATTAGTTACTTCCTGTATTGTCCGGACGTTTCGGGACAGACTAGAGTCATCTTCATGTTCATGATCCTTCGAACAGGTGATCTTTGACATGTCAAGTGAGAAGACCCATGAGAAAACATCATGCACTGAAGTTAATAAAGTATCTTTGTAGTTTCCATATTTCTGTTAAAATAGGGACATGTCCTGTTTGGCTGTTAGTACTATTTAGTTTTTTCCTACAACAGTATTTTCTGTAGAAGGTACAAAAAGCATATTTCATTTACAGAGCACAATGTTACTTTTACGGAACAGATTGTTGTACGAATTAACCAGACAGTACCGACAACGAACAGGACGGTTGCTCTTATTTTAACAGAAGTATGGTTAACTACAACATTACTTTATTTCTGTGTGTACCTCAAACTAGGGTTACTTTGTGGCAGCTGGGGTTACATATGACCCTCAAAATGAATATTTTTAGGCCGTTGAATAATAAAAAATTACAAAAAGGATGTCAGTGGATAAATTGTATCGTTCTACGTGCACAAACAGAATTCCTTATTTATATCTTAAAAGGCATAGTAGAAATATGAACCTTTCAAGTGTCACAAAGTCACTCCTACTGTGACAAAATAACATCGGTATTTGGAATAGCACGTGCTGATATCATCAGCATTTTGATAAAATAAATATTTCGTTTTGCAAAAATCTAAGACTTTGTAAAAATGTTTGAATATTTCCTGTTGGGGAGTATAAAAATTATGAAGATTGAGTCCTAGCTGGATAGGTTTGCTATAATTTGTTGTTATAATTCAACTGTGTCCATCTACACTTTGAATTTGGTCTAATCAAACACAACAATAGGACCGCGATCGTGGCCTAGGAGCACGCACACAATAAAGACGACAGTTTTGGCTGACTATTTGCCTTTTCGTCTCTAGGAAGCAACAGATGCTCAAAATATGTTTTTATTCCTGTCGGGGATGTTCAGAAAGCATGAGATGTAAACATACCAGCGTTTATCTCATAGTATCGGGCAAAATTTTCAATATTGACATTTCTCTTGATAACTGTAAACGAGTAGAATAAAATTTACATGTACATATACAGTAAGTTCAAAGCTTTTTTTTTGTAGACCGCGGTTAGCGCAGTGGCTGGAGTACTCGCCTCCCACCAATGTCGATCCGGGTTCGATTTCCGGTGGGGTCGACCCAGATTTTCACGTATGGAATTCTTGCTGAACTTTGCAGTCGGTAGGCTACTTTTCTCGGGGATCTCCCGTTCCTCCTACCCCTTCATTTCAGCGCTGTTCCATTATCACATTACGTCACAACTCACCAGCGGTAAAGACCTAGAAGTTTAGTGCTGACTAAAATCTCTTCAATCAATCAATGCAAAACAAACTTCGAAAACACCTAGCCTTAAATTCTTTAATTTTTTATTCCAGTATCAATATTTACCTCTTCTTAGAGCAGAAAATCCTTTCCATCCTTAATTTAACATGTAACCTTCTCACGTCAGGACTCTGAGGTAGGCGCTGACCAAAGTCTCTTCACTTCAAACCGTTTCGATTTTCGTCGCTAGCCTCACTGCAGATTTTTATTTCACTGTGCAGTTTTGCCAATAAGTTTGTTATTTCTCGTTTAAAGGAAGTAAAGGAATCACATTTTGGAATGCGGTAAAAATTATTCATATAAATACTACATGATAGGGAAACGTGAGTTAGATGTGCCCCTAAGAAGCTTTAAGACACCCCTTGAAGAGTTTTATGATAGTAAAAAAAAAAAAGGGTTTTGAATTCGACAGGCAACTTGCTAAAATAGTAGGCCGCTTTTTGGATAAGCCGGAGATGGTTATCTGGTTTGACGAGATTTCCTGAATTTCGTGTGGTGTGTGAATGTAATACGAAGGCCATTTGATTGATTGAGACAAATATGATAGCTGAAGTAATGTATTGCGAAGTGAATACAAGAAATTCTAACCTAATGAACCATTCCTAACACGATTCCTTTAGGTTAACTCTTGATATTATTCACACATCTTTTTTTTAGCAATTGGATATTAGTATTACTATCAGCTGTAGCATAGTGCGTGCTGCCATATGACCTGATCGAGTGGAAGTTGACAACGTACATTGTTTTAAGTACTTCGGGAGATAACAGCTATCAATAACTGACGAATCATATAACAGACTGAACTTTATTTTTTATGATGCTTTCAACGCGAGTCTTCCAGTTCAGTGAGTCTTCTAAACGGAGACCTAAGAATTTGTTGTTTACTATTTTCATTTTTTCACACTTATCCGTATTTGAGAAAGGTTGTTCATTTGTGTAGGCCTATTTCTTGGATGGAATTTTAAGACTGAAATTTTATCTACGGTAAGCATAATTTTATTAGCAGCAAACCATTTTGTTAGTTTTGTGAAGGCTGTGTTACACACGTTGGACAATTAATTTAAATCGGGGCTTTTCATTAGTAATCCAGTATCATTAGCAAATAGGATTACTTGAATGTCACGATACAGTATCAAAGGTCGGTAATTTTAAAAAATAAGGTTAGAGAAGTGGTGCCTTGTGTAACTGCATTCAATTCCTTCCTTTTTTTTTTTAGAATGTACAGAATTTCCAGATAGGTTGTCGTGAAGGGCCACTTTCTGTTTGCGATCCGACAGATAAGATGAAATCCAACTATAGGCACTTCCCTTTATTGCTAAACATCCAAGTTTTTTTCAATAATATGTCGTGATTTACACAGCTAATAGCATTTGAAAAGTCAAAGAATATACGCATTAAATTATATTTGTTATTTATGCATTTAAAATATAAGACGTTAGATAAACAATGGCTTGTGCGTTTGGGAACTCCAATTTAAAAGCCATGCTGACTATGTGTTAGGAATATATATTTATTCAAAAGTAAATAGAATTATTTGAAAAGTAACTTTTCAATCATTTTTGCGAAATTGACCAGAGAGCAATAGGCCTATAGTTGTTTTCACAGTTTTATCGCCTTTCTTGAGTATATGTTCGATTATTGCAAAACTTCAAATGTTCAAAACAGATTCCTGTCAACGTGGAATGCTTTATTACGTGTAATAATGGTAAGTAAACTGATAACAAGAATATATTGCTTTGTTTTATTCGACCCGATTCCACTTATGGAATTGTATGTTGTGTAGGTATCCTCTTGACTGACGCAGCCTCTGCTTATTTGTGTTTTTCTGTTATCTTTAGTTTTCTTTGACATTCATTTATATCGCAGTGAAGTATGTCCATAAAACTAAATCCAGTCACGTTTAATAGTATATTTTAAAAGATCTATCTCCTAACACGCTGTAATGCAGTTTACGTGCCAAACAGGAAAAAATTCACAGTTGATAAAGTCGTCGCAGGCTACAATGCCACGTCCATAAAAACAAAGAAATAAATAATTTTTGAATTTAAATAAAATGCTGGAACTTAAAATAAAAATTTATATGTATTTTTTAAAATACGAAAATATTTTATTTTGTGGTTAAACATAGTTGAATTTGTAGCCTACAATATTGCTATTCACTGTGAATTTTTTCAGTTTGGTAAGTGAGTTGGTATTAGTGTCGTCCTTAAAACGGAAACAAGCAAATTTTGGCTTCAACGAGCCATTACGCAAAATCTATATGAAATAAAAAATTTTACAAGAGGAAAATTTGGTCACATTTTGTGTCTAAAATAAGAAAAAAAAAATAACCGGTAAAAAGAGAAAAATAAAATATGGCGATGAAAATTGCGGTAACCCGCGCCCTTAACATCGATGACTTAAGAGCCCATGAGGATGAAGTGAGTTGAATGGACAACACAACATCCGTGCCCTAGCCGGGATTCGAACCCAGGCCTTCTCGAGCCGTAGACCAGAGCCTATCTGACTACACTACGGAGGCCGGCGAATACCAATAGTAATTTCTAATGCTATTTAAGAGGAAAGCTTTGTTTTTGATAGCTGAGGATTTTTTATGGCTTCTCAGATTCTACTGGTACTTTTCCTTTGTAATTTAGGTGAAGGCCGTGCTCGGTATGTTTGCTTCGTGCGCTTGTATCGTGAAGAGGTTTTTAAAAGCGTGTACGCTAGGTATGGGGTAGCTTATCGTATCACTTGACGCTGATAAAGGGACTTTCCAGAAGCTACTGCATGTTCAGTCGCTAAGCGTTTAATCATAACAGCACTGAATCGTGCACGTGCTCACCTTAACCCGGAAGTACACCAGGCAAGAGATGGGCACTTATTGTAAATAACAAAAAATTTACAACTATTTACCTGACAATTTAAACAAGACAAAGTTAAAGACTAGGGGAAACCATCAGCAGGTATCTCCTGGCAAGAATAAGAACTAAAAAAAATTTCGTATCTTAGGATTACAAGGAGATATACCGAAATATGTGTACTTATCGTAGTGATGCAGAATATAACTATTAGAAAATACTATAAGTTATTAAAATATATGACTATTGTTGTTACCAACCAACGTGTCTAAAAATTGACATTTTTTTTTTGCGTTTTTAGAATATTTCGAAACTAACCAAGATTTTGTCTTTGAATGTTTCTTGCAATGGGACAGAATAACTACTGTACTATTGTCAACATACGCCATTGCAATATTATGTCGTCTCAGAAATCTTCACCTGATGATAACGTCAGCACCCGAAACTTCATTAAACGTTTGTCTTAAGAAATCTACTATGTGTCTTCATCGTTGTGTCGTCTAGTCCACTGTCCGTGACGTTGTCGTTGTTATCCTGTCATGTTTCCAACGTTGTCTTCGTCTCAGTATTGTCTGTGCTGTCTTAATTGAGGTGTCTTGTGTTTCATAGTTTGTTTGGTATTTATGTTTACTTTCAACTTAGAATGTCCATTTTATTTTTCTTTATATGCTGTTGACTAATTCCTAATGAGATCTTTCAAGTTCTGTTGTATTGGTTTAAGGACGTGTTGACTACAGCCAAACTAGGCTAGTTCTCTAACGTCTTTAGTTTTCGTTTATTTTTCTTATTCTCATACTAAGATTTCTGGGACGGCTTAATATTCCAATGGCGTATGTCAACGATAGTACAGTATGTTAATCAAGAGTTTTTCATTGCAATTTGGTATAGAATTTCTGTCAATAAACTATAAGATCACATCTTAAGAGCGCTGCCTCGCACAGAGCCCTAACGCAAGCAAGGATAGGGCTACGCGTGTTAACATATTTGGTTAGGGTTTAGTACCTGTTGAACCTATAAACATACCACCACTGACTTATTTCTCGGTGAGGCCCATATTGCTATAGAATATTTTAAGGAGTTTTTAAAATATCCTCAACACTATGCACAAATAAATTGTTTTCGGTATCGAAAACCATCCAGAAACATTTATTTCATACACTTTTATTCATGTAGCAATATTCTCCTCTTCTCTATGCAGGAAAATGTTTCCCGATAAACGTTAAAAAATACTTAGCACTGCCTAATTTAATATGAAACGTAAATCCATATCTTTGTTGACGGCCACGGCTCCCAGGCAGGCAGCAATCTTAAGGTGGCCGTCTAGTCAACGAGCGCCTCACCCTGGCCTCTAGAAGCAAGTCACTGAATTGGCGTACAGTCTTCTCGCCGATAGATCACATCTATGAGACATTCAGAGGTGAAAATACAATTTTTGGAAGTAATATTAAATAAATGTGTATTCAACACGCCTATACATTTTAAATTTTCTGTACCCTGAAACACTATTTAAAGATTATTTGAGAACATTAAGTGGGTACACACAAATGTAACGATCTCTTAATTTTATTCCTAAGCAGACGTAATTCACGCACGTTGAGCAGTAATCGAATATTTACATATTGACTGAAGCTCTCCACATTGCTCGGCGGCCTGTTGAGGCGGTCATTTTAAATGGTGTCAGTATTCCCATCCCAGAATGACACCTTCATAATTTCATGAAATAACTGTTGTATTTTTAAAAATTCATAAATATGCCTACATTTTGCATATTTTTGAATATCTGTATTTTTAAAAATTATGTTTGCGTGCAATAAAAAGGCATCATTCTGTAGCTAAGTATATTAACTTTCACTCTAAATTATTTTATTCGCATCGTTTGAATAGCTTTTACTTTGGGTAAGTAGTGAAAATAGTCAAATCGCTACTTTTTCACGTGCTTGTAAGTAAACTGGCACGTAAAAATATTTTATTTACGGGAAATTACTATTAATGTCATGTGTAAGAGTTAGGCAGTGTTTGGCACAGTTATAAAATACGATTTTTTTGCAGAGCGCTGTTAAGATAGTTTTAAAAAGCTGCAGGAATCTCTAAATATTTACTCCTCAAGTGACGCAGTTCATGTAGGAATGACTACAGGGTTTTGCAGAAGGGAGGAAATGAGAAATGTTTCTCGGATAAAACATATTGTTACTGCGCATCAAGCGAATGCATATAAATCATACGTGGGGAAAATATTTTCTTTCTAATAACTATCTGCTACACACGAAGGTGATAGGTAGAGACCCTGGTTTTTCGCGAAAAGAATTTTGTCCGACTTGGTTTCAGTGCCTTACGTACACATCTGCAATTGTGCTTCATGGTTATTAGCAGCGTTATCTCATTTGACTGAGCCAATTACAATAATGTTCCTGCAACAACATACGTCTGTGATTTGCCGGTAGAATCCTAAGGCTTATGACAGTTAAACTATTCAATCACTCACCACGAAGCATAACTGCAGATGTGCACGTAAGGCACGGAAACAAAGAGTGGCAAAATTCTTTTCGCGAAAAACGAGGGTCTCTAGTGATAGGTAGAGGCTACGATTTTTCGCGAAAAGAATTCTGCAACAGTTTGTTTAAATGCATTATGTGCACATATGAAGCTCCGCTACATGGCTACTGGTAGAATGTACTGTTGCACATACGTGGTCCATTTGACTGTGCCAACAGGAACACGGTTACTGTGACACCACACGTCTGTGATTTGCGGGTAGAACCCTAGACGCTGAGAGTTAAAAACAGCCAATCACTGACCATGAAGCAGAGCTGCATATGTGAACATAAGGCATTGAAACAAACTGTTGCAGAATGGTAGGCAACTTGACTAGTTTGTATCTTTCCGACACATCGATTACTTTTATTTTTGCGAGTTGTCAAACTTGTTTTGATGTAGTCCGTTTTATTATTTAAACGTACAAATTTATAAAACAGGCATTCCAGATGCGAAAAGCCCATTGTGATTTTTGAATGATTCCTGCAGTGGGTTGGTATTATAAACTTTGCCGTTTTTTTGGACATACGTCATGACAACCGAATGTTGCCGTGTTGCAGAAAACTCCCCACAAAGAACAAAAAGCAAAAAATAAAATGAATAAAACCAGTATTAGCTGCGTTTCGAAACGTTGCATCTGTTGTAGTCGATGGTCTGAAGACGAGAACAAATCTCATTCCCCGAAACGTCGCATCTTTTGTCGTCAAAGGGAGCCTGCCTCTTTTCCAACAGCTCGGGTACAGTTGTAGGTACCATACTTGTGTTAAAATAGGGACAACAAAACAGTTTGGTTGTTGGTACTAGACTGGACAGTTCCTTCAACAATGTGTTTTGTTGAAGAAACAAAGAGCCTTGTTGCTTTTACACACCAGATGGTTACTTCTGCAAAACATATTGTTGAAAGAACTGTTCAGAAGGTACAGACAAAAAAAGTGGTTTGTTGTATCTATTTTAACACAAGTATGGTAACTTCAATATTACTTTTTTCTCATTGTGCATACTGGCTTTTTTATTTACTTATAGTGAGATTTTTCTGCAAAACGGCAAAATTCACTCGCAATGACTTCAGGGGCGTCATTTGGGGTCTACAGAGGGGGGGGGGGGTAAATGCCCCCCCCCCCTGTATTTGGAATTTTTGTGTATAAATATATTTTTTGTATTTTTAAATGTAAATAATGCTAACTTAAGGACATAAAACTGAAGTACTATTATTAAAGTATCTAATTTACACATGCTTAATTAATAAAAAAGATGCAACAAGGTTACTGTCGTCAGAAAACAAAATCTTGCCCCCCCCCCTGGAAAAACCTGAAATGACGCCCCTGAATGACTTATGTAAACAAAACGGTTCAGTTTACAAAATCGCATTACTCTGCATAAACGTTTTGCCTCTATTCGCTTGCACATTGTCCTCTAAAAACAACTCGTGGCGAGGAAGTTCATGGCTAGGTCGTGCCAGTGCGCAGACGCCAACGTGCTCTTCACGTCCAATCAAACGAGTTTGAACGGGGTCATGTTGCGGGCCTCTGTGAGGCTAGATGTCATTTCAGAGAACTGCTGCGAAACCTAGTGGACACTAGGCGTCAGTACAGCTTCGACGCTGGCACACTATGTTACGTACAACTTGTTGACCATTCTTTAGGCACTCATTGCTAGATGCACGATTATTTCGCGTATTGATTCTAGGTAAGGCTGAACGTCAATAACGTATGCTTCGCTCCTCCTTTTGGGGCCGTGGTGGTCGAGGGGTCAAACCTCTCGCCTCCCAACATGGCGATCTGGGTTCGATTCCCGGCGGGGTCGGTCCCCGGATTTTCGCATGCGGACGATGCCGTTGGTCGGCGGTTTTTCTCGGGGATCTCCCGTTTCCCCAGCCCTTTTATTCCGGCGCTGCTCCATACCTCATGTCACCTCTCACCTGCGCTGAAAACCTCGATGTTAAGCGCTGACCAAATCACTCACTCTCTCACTCCACCTTCTGTGATTAGACGAGAGCTGTTTTAATACACATTTGACGACTGCAAGCCAGTTATAAATAAGGAAATAAGTCGTGAGGATTACACGTGTTACACGTTTGTGCGGTTAGAAGCTGATGGATAGAGCCCGGTAATTTTCGCGAAAAGAATTTTGCAGCACTTTGTTTCAGTGCCTTACGTGCGCACCTGCATCTCTGCTATGTGGTCATTGATTGGATGCCGTAACACCCAGCGTGTGGAGGTTAAACCCGCAAATCACAGACATGATGTGTGACAGCTATCCGTGTACTGATTGGCACAGTCAAATGAATAACGACTCTGCACAAAAACACTCTGTCAATAGCCATGAATTTGAACTGCAGGTTTGAACGTAAGACACTGAAACAAAGTGGGGCAAAAATCTTTTCGCGAAAACTATCGGGCCCTACCGATGGATATTCGGCTTTAGCCGGTACACGTACAGAACTGAGAAGTTTAGGCTGTTGCCAGATGAATACGCGAAATACTCGTGCTTATACCAATTGTTAAAAATTAAGGGCGGTATAATAGATTATTTGTTTGTACTCGGTAATCAAGCAGTGGAAAATACAAAGGAAATTTTAGCAATTTTCGTTATACGTAATAAAGTAACTGTAGCATCGCACGAGGAGTCAACAGAACATCTGAAAACCATCGTCAGTTATCCATCATCAGTGATCGTCAGCAGTAACGGAGCTGTAGATAATACCACTGAAGGAAATGACCAGTGGAATACGGTGTTAGATGCTATTGTGTGAAGGGTTACAATAAATAGCCTTACAAGTGATACACCGGTAACAGATGCTACACTCGTCATTCACAATCAAAGAGCGTTTAAGAACAGATGCGTGTCTCGATGTTAAAAACCGAGAATCTCATTTGTGCCGATTTTTGCCGAATATAGTCGAAGTGGTTCTGAAGTGTTCCCAAAATTAGGTAATTTAATGAAACGCCATTTTTCACTTCTCGTGTTGGTAGGCATTTCAGGTGTCATATTTTTATTTATTTTATTCATTTTTGGACTGACTTTGTTTTCTTGGCAGATTTGTGGCGTGCAACAATGTTTCATAGTAAATTTTTGCTGCAAGTGAGATTGGTATTATATATTTTTTTAAATCATGTCTTGTGAAATAATGATTTTTAGATATTCAAGAATGTATCCATTTCAAAATACGAAACGTCTTCAAACAGACTTTATTACCAAACTGACATACTAAAAATAAAAAATGAATGTCCACTATCATTGTATACTCACGTAAGTTACATTATATAAATATTTTCTTTTAATACTCATTAATATTTTTTTTATTGCAGAAGTTGTAGGCCACTTAGAACACAAAGTTCAGACTTCGGTAAGGTTTCGTTTTCCTTATTCGAGTTGAGGGGCCCGTCCACCAGAGAGCATATAATATGGGAGTTCAAACCCATACTAAACAACGGAGACGTAATTTTCACGGAAGACGCCAGAAGTAACTCTTCCATCCCTAATACCAACGTCAGAACACGAATCATGGATGATGGAAAGAGACGTTTCACAATTGCCAGGTTCATAATATAATTTTTCTATTTAAGTTTTTTACATACCAAATTAAAACTTTCTGTTAATGGCACGCGTTAGTTTTGATGCATTTCATTTCGTTGGTTTTTTCTTTGCAACATTCAATTTTTTAAGTTGTCTGTTGGAGGAACGGAACTTCGGTCATCTTCGGCTTAAGGCCGCCGCCTACCCGCACATTAGAGCCTCAAAAACGACGGAGCTACAAGGGCGAAATTGACGCGCGAATTAAATGCCGCATTTCCACAACGAGACAAGTACTGAACTAGCGTGCAAGATAAGCGCCGATTCATTTTCACTTTGCGGTTCTAAGCGGTGACCATGTATTTAATTGGTGGAAAGTTTGTAGCATAAGTTCATCACTTGTCTTTCCGGAAGACAAGCACATAGGACTATGTGCCCTTTTTTGGGAAGGTGTTTAAATGTAACCGCCATATTTAGTAGTGTGCACCCTCACAAGTTTGTTAAAGTACACCAACAATACAGATAGGAAGATAATTTTATTAGAAGTGAAGCATCTGTGCATATTATGTTTATATAATTTTTAAAGCTAGTTTTGTTTGTTATTTTATTGAGGGAATGTAGTTAATAGCCGTACAATATATTTATGTTCAGGCTGTTGTATCTAAGTATCCAACTTTAGTCGCGCTGTTGAAATACTACCTGCAACAAAATATATATTTTATGCCCAAATTTTCAAAACACTATTTTCACATAAGTGCGCTTCTTCCAGAAACATTCTCAATTTGAGTTTCACGTACATCCGGTTAGTACATTTTGAGGTACGGATGTCTGAAAAGGCCGTTTTGTTGGAGGACTATCTGTGACATTGCGACCTTGTCTGAAGTGTGTTTTCTTTTCGTACGTTGGCACAATGTGTGAATGTAGAATAATTCCGTAAAAAAACCTGTTTACTAACACACTGCAGCATTTTAGCGTGCGGTAGGCGGCGCCCTTTTAAGATTTGTTTTTCTCGTTCCAGTTGAGGGGTTTTGTCCACAACGTTAGTGCGTACTACACTCAAGTAGGTGCGGAGCACTTGATTGAACCGGTGAGGGTTAACCGTCGTCCCGCGTCACAAGCGGGGCTTGTGATACTTCGTGTGTTCCGTCACGTGCGCCTCTGACGTCAGCCACTCCCGGGAGGCGTTGGCTGCGTCCCGCGCGCCCTATTGGTCAACGAGGTGGCCCGTCTATTTTCCTCCCGAGTCTCGCGACTTGGCACGTCCTGCAGCTGGAGCGACCGCTGCGCTGCGCACATTTGCCCACTGTTGCCAAATCGTATGCAATTTTAAGCTTATATATGTATAAAAAATTTATGCTTCCAACATAAAAATGTGGAGGAATAATTTATTTCGTCAACGAAGAACTAGTTTTTGTTACCACAACCGAAAAGAATTAGCTAAAACAAAAACAGTAGTATGCCCAATTTTACTCTACTGTATTTGTTTCAAGTGACTTGTAAAGTAAGCAAAAAACACTCGACTTGAAAATAAAACATTATTTTTATTTAATTCTATTATTTAGACTGTAGAATCATGCATTAGACTAGTTACAAAATATAGTTAAAAATTAAAGTGCTGAATGTAACGTGAGAATTATCGTCATCTAGACTAAACAGAACTTTAACTTTTCTTTTTTAATTTGACGATTTACTACTTGCTACATATAGGGGTCAACTCGCTTTGCTAAGTTGTCAGCGTGGGATGAATTGAAAACAAGGACGTATTAATTTATCGTTGAGATTTTCTTTGTGTGTGGAATTGTGTGGAATTCAAAGCAGTTACACAGTTGAAAACTTGAAAATGTGACTTTAATATCTGACTTTACGAATACTTTTTAATACATAATATAGGCCTACATGGCTTCTTACAGAGTCGGTAAGGTTAAAGTCAAAATCAGTCATGATTTTACGTTCTTTGAAAGTTAAAAACCTAAAGTCAAAGTGAAGATAACATTTTTCAGAGAACCAATACATATATAGTTGTTATTACGAGACGAGTGCCACGGTTTCTTGAAAAATGAAACAGATGAGTCCGAAATATATATTCCGAAAATATTGTAAAAGCGTTATTGAAATATTCGTAAATGAATTAGAATTTGAGCTAATTGATGGCGTTGATGTATATATCCAATTTTTTTTCAAATACGGCTAATGTTTTCATACTTATGGCTTATTTCTGAACGTTTACGTAAAATGCGTTTTATAAGAAAAATTTAATAATTTATAACACAAGAGCTCAGTTTCGATCAAATAAGATTCTTAATGGTTTTTAAACTGTCGTTACTTCACCTTTACGTTTTTTTTCATTGTGTGTTGCCGAAATATTTAAAGTAACGGAAACGTTAAGTCAAATGTTTAAGTATTCAATTGGGCATCCATCTTTGGTATTGGTAAGTGGATTTTGGGGTGGTTGGTCTGGCAACACTGTATCTACCTTCTGCGCGGCTCGCAAGTGACAGGTGATGCTCTCGGGTCACGAGAACGTGCCTCGTTGCCAGAAAGCAACTCGTGTTCGTCACTCCTCGCCATCACGCCACACTTCACTTACTCACGTCCTCCGAAACGAACTGGCGACGGGCCAATCACCACCGTTTAACTTGCATTCCGTCAAAATAGTCCAAATTCGCTACCGTAAAGTAAGGTTACTACCACCTGGGTAACTGAACACCAAATTAACGTCGTTGGACCCGTAAAAGTACATTTTCCTCATATGTGTGCCAAATACTTACTGTCAACATTTACACATCAGGTAACACCTCATTTCACAAATTTAAAAAAATAGCCCCATGTTTATGCATAATCACACGTCAATACGAAAAATGGCAGTTGTGATGTAGTCAGAATTTAAAAAAAATACATAAAGTTATAAGTCATTAATTCTAAACTACAAGAACTGATAGGCCGTTACCAACACATTTTATGACACATTTGACAATTGTTAGTTTTGAAAATACCAGTATCAGTTACAACCCAAAGTTATGCGAACATTTACACATTTTCATACGTAAAAAAATTCTAACATGTATGCCTTCGTGATCTCAAAAAGGTTTCGAGGTAGTTCATAGCATTTCTTATCAATACGAACTATCTTGTTAGTTGCTTTTTTGTTATTTTGGCTACACAGCAACGGCCATTTTGTAACTTTGATGAGTAATTATGCAATATCTATTATGTCTAATTTTTTTAATAGTTGAAATGGCATGTTATCTAATGTGTAAAAGTTGAACTATGATTCGCTCAAATACAAAGTAATGAAATTTTGTATGTCTTTAAGGCCGGCACTTCGATGACTTCACTTTCTCTTATCACATCACTTAACCACTTTACGTATCACGTTCACGTGTACGTAAAACGTGATCATTTGTGGTGCCATATTACGACCTTTCACGTAAGCTGTTAGCACGCAGTTGAAAAACGTTGGGAAATCATTCGTCGAATACAGGCAAGGATAATATGACACAACAGAAGACATAAATTCTTCGAAAAGTGATTTGCCGAGAATATCACGTGCTCTTGCTTCACGAATCACTTTAACTTAAAGCTTGACAGTGACACGCTTTTTCTTACGTGAAAGTAATCGTTAAGTATAAAACTATGCGATCGGAATAGGTTCAGGACAAATGTGTCTGTCAAGGTGTTCCCTGCTTACTTGAAAGTGAATGTGAAGTCATCTTAATCTCCGCTTATCTTTTCTCGTCAAGCAAGGTGTAAAACGAAGGGAATCGGGTTCCATTCCCGGTTCCGGTCATTGTGATTTTTCCTTTCAGTGGTTTCCCCGAGATCACTCCAGGCGAACGCTGGGATGGTTCCTTAATTAACAAAATCTGTGGCCAAATTATCTCCCAGTTCCTGTCCTTATGTGTGTGTGTACCCGTCTCAAACAACATCGCTGTACTTATTATTCAAATGGTATTTGGTAAAGTCTTCATTAATTAACAATGCCGCAAAACTTTACATAAAACTAATTATTGAGATGCAAAACTACCCCCAAATTGTGCCAAGTACCAACAAGTATTTTTTTTTACATTTTTTTTATTTACGTCTCGTCGACATTATAGACGGTCACACACAAATATTTACGCGACAGTAACTGGGAGAAGAATCGACGGTGGTTTTTATGGAGAAGTGATTGCAGCACTCGACTGGAGACCATTGAAAACCGAAACCAGGATGGCCGGAGCCGGGAATCAATCCCGAGTCCCCGCGAATGAGAACCCTGCGTGTTTTCGTTGCGCCAATTTGCTTGGTACCACTAAATGTTACTACAAGTTTCCATCCTGAAGCTTTGCTGCCTAAATCAGGGTGGGTATTTATTAACTTAAATTTCCTAATGTTTTTATAATTCTAAATAATTTGCACAAACATAACGTCAATAATCTTCTACATCTCACCTTCCAAGTACTTAATAATTACCGTAACGATATCCCTACAGCATATAAGAGTTGATTAATATGGCTTTACCATAAATAGCGGGTTTCAAATCATCTCAGTCACTTAACACATTGAATACGATTTTCTCGAATATTCTCGTCAAAGCTAGTACTCATTTTAACCAGTTTAGAATTCCGTACCAAATTCTGTACAAGTAGCACTGCGACAGCGTGTGCCGCAACTACGTTAATTCCAGACAGAATTCCATTCTTACTTTCATAGATAGAGCTCGTCCTATTATTCATCGTAGTGTATGTTCACTCGCATGCTCAATTCACACTTTCAGCCACGACGAATGCGTAGTAAGCAAGTAGGTTTGCCAATGCGATTCGAATAGAAATCAAATTCGTGTTTCCTACTAAACATGCGACTGCCGGAGTTAATCAAAACCTAGAAAAGACACGATAATTTAACTGATTTGGGAATCACATGCGTGTATAGTATTCGGGAATTCTACAGTTATACGTTATGAATTATAGAAACCAATATCACAAATATATTTTTCCTTCTGTATGTACCGCAATTTGTTATTAAGCAGTGATAGTGTGTACGTAGCACAGAAGTTTCGCTACATAATTCTGGTATAAAATCACTATCGAAGTATATGAAAAGAAATAAGTGAGGAATTGAGGAGATATTTAAGTATAATGTGGACCAGGCTTAACGCTAGTCCGACTTTCTCGCCCGTTCACATGTTGCAATCGTCGCAGCGGTCACAGCCGTATTTGCTGTCCAACCTTCCGTGCATTGGCTAAATTCCAAACAATCACTCGCTTATTCGGTCGCTATTAGGTCTATATACACATTTTTCAGATTATTCTTAACACTCCCAGCTAGGCGATGAAGCGGAGCTGCTTCCAAAGGTTTAAGTTGGGCCGCCTATTTTCCATAGACATCTTTTACGAATGCTCCGGGCAAGGGCACATAGCGGTACCAGGTTGACGTATACTCTGACATGGTCTGCTGATTTCAAGTGGGGTGGGGGGAGGAATAGCAGCTCGCGTGTCGCGTGGCCTATGGTGATAGGCAGGTGGCTCTAGTGCAGTTTGGACGCTTATTTGCATAAGACAGGTTATTTTAAACATTTTGTGTTGGAGAGAGAATAGAAAATAAACTAATGGCGAATTTAGTTTTTAGATTGTATTTATATCTTTATATTGAATTTGGAATTTAAACTTTCGCGATTTATTTTCATTTATTAAGCCCTCTATCATAGTTCAACTCACAATGCCAAAACAGGAATTTGCAACACTATTGACAGAAGCGGGATGTTGGCATAAAACTTATGGTAGTTGAATTTGTAATTGATAGTCTTAGAGAATAAAAACTAAGACCTTCTATTAGATGTGACTGAAAACTGGGAATATTGCTACACACATGGAAGCGCTGCATGCATTTAAACAAGATTTAAGAGACATCATGTCATATCAGCTGTCTGAGAAACTATTTAAGCCGAGAGTGACTTCTTCACTGCGGAATGAGGAATGGGGAATTGTTTTAATGTAAGTATGTATAATAATGTAGGCCTAACAACCGTATTTTCAATGTATCATTTAGTGAATCATGTATTTTGGTTAAAAGATTTCGGCAAATATAAATTAACATTTCATCGTATTATAATATATGTATAGGGTATATATTGGGACCAAAAAAATATATGTGGTTTTACAAGATTGAAAAAAAAACTAGGAAATTAAATTTAATAGTTTTATATCTGTTTAATAAATCATCATATTATTCAAACCAAGCAACGTACAGGGAGAATTGTGCTATAGTTCGTTTAATTGCAAGGAAATTCCTATCTTAGATCTCAGGAGGAAACCAGAAATTAAATTAAGTAATTACCAGTATATATAAAATCTGATTTCCTCAATGATAGAGTAAATTGACCTTGTATGACAAATGTTTTCTGTTTTGAAATCAAAAAGTTATTTTAGTTATTTAGTGCCATAACAACATATAAAATTTATTATTGACAGATTTAGTAGATTTCAACGTAAAAGCTTTTGTTTTCACAGTTGCACTATCCTGCAGTATGAAGACAGAAATGACTACACACAGTTCAGGCTTTTATTCGATACTTTTTGTAAACCAGTGCGTGGTTGAAATTAGTCAAATGGTTTGGTAAATACTGCAACGTGAGTTGAATTAGAAAAATGACAATGATTAAAAAATATATATGTTGACTTCTTAACGCCAATACGTTAAAATTCACTTTTATTGCACCATTTTTATGACAAATTTGACAGGAACCTCCACTGTAACTTCTTAAATGTTCTATAACATTTAGGGCCGATTGCACAGTCACATTGAGAAAAATCTATGGCCTCTATGAGTGAGCTGTGAGAAATTTTCATTGCAGAGTCGAAAAGTGAGTGAAATCTAATAATCCTCAATATATCCTCAGACCTCCCTTAAAAATTTCTCAGGCTGCAAATCAGTCATAGCGGCCGTAAATTGAGGTAAGAATGCCACATGGGGGAGAGTAATATTCTTATTTTAAATTTATTGGTAATATTTTAGAGAAGGAACATAACCATGGTGTAAATGAAAGACTGCATTGGCATCTACAACACAATTTAAATTTGTTGTACATATTTACATGAAAGCGTAGTCGTGTTTTTTTATTGTCACTTCTGTTATAAAACAAAATGGTTACGATACCAGTTTATAAACAAAATAGTTACGATACCAGTTTATAAACAGAATCTACGATGTATTTTTAACATTTTTAGTTCGCATTTTTTAAGCTTCACAGTACGCGAAACACTTAATATAATTTAACAAATCACCGTCATGCAAGTTTTGTGCTTAATAAATGGGAAATAATATACATTTTAGCAACATTTGCAAGTCGATGCACGAAGAGAAGTAATTTTTCTCGCGAATATTGTGGTAACACTTCACCTCAGCTGAAATATCTCTGTTTCCTAACTCTGCAATGCAAACCAAAAATTCTTAGATTTCCCTCAAGTTCTCCTTAGTTTCACCTTTACCTAATGATTATCCTCACTTGACTCTGCAATCCATCCTTATTTTTCTTCATCGAGTAGAATATTACTAAGTGGCGACAATTCCGAACACTAAAAAGTTACTGTACATGACGGGAGAAGGATGACACTTAAAAGGTTCTGGCAGTCGACTTGTCGAGTTTTTGCACAAAAATATAAAAATTAATTTAAAATGCATTACCTTTGGCGTCATAAAGCTAGTAAAATTAACACCTACCCTTATAATGAGAACAAAGATATTGCATGCCAATGTGTCATCTACATATGAGGCAGTTATTTCACTTTGCTGTGCAGTTGGATCAGAAATATTGTGTTTCTTAAATAAGGCAAAATTAACGACTCGTGGAAAGATGTTGTGTTAGATGCAAGAACGGATAATGAATAACAATTTAAAAAGTTTCGGAATGAACACAATTTGAACTCAAACATAACAAGAAATGAGTCCCTGGTCTCGAACCAGGCAAGTTTTTATTTTTTTTTACGATTAAGCATTTCTGAGGGCGGGGGAATCTAGCCCCAGACCATATGCATATGAAACTGCTGTATTAATGAATCCACTTTTCCTGTAAGTTTACCTGCATATCTGCTACGTCAGCGCTTCTTAATACATGAATTGCAGGTCCCGCAGCCTAGGAAAGGTTTTAAGAGAGTGGCACAGCGGACGTAAAATGCTATCTACTGCACAGCTACCCACATTTCCCCTCCCAGCCAGAAGAGGGGAAATGACGAAGCCTTGAGTGTGGTATTATCAACTACAACCAATCAGCAGATGTGCACACCCTCGCTGGTTAGGGGTAGAAGGAGGAGGAAACTTCTCCTCTGCACATCGGTAGGACCTTCCCTAGCTCGCGTGGCATGTACGTGACAAGAAAATTTGTAGAAACTATTATGACGAAAGCAAATTTACACCTGACTTGAACTGGGAATCGAACCCAGAACCTCATGTACTGTAAGCTAGTGCACAGCGGATCACACTAGGGAGGCCGGTAGTCGCGTAGACAAACTACACAGTAGCAGAACGACTCGATGGTGTTAAAATCAATCACACACAATTTTACATACGCATATTTTTTAAATTTGTCTCGCTGTTATAATGTAACAGTTTTTACATCTGGCTTAGACTACTTAATCTTCGTTCTGTTTCAGGTCATGCTAGGAATTTTTCTTGTATCATATGGGTGCAAAAATCTTAAAAACATTTTTTAATGGGTTGCTTTGAAAATATTAAAGACTAAGAGCAGTCATCCTATGCACAATTCTATGTATGTGTTTTTCAAAATAATACACCGTTCTTTCGCTAAATACTACTTTTTCTTGATTTTTGGCTGATTTTCACCACAATATAGGCGATACTTTGGGAGCAAAAATCTGAAGAAAAAGCTATGAATACTATTTCTACCAAAAAGTAAGGTACGAATTATATACTTGTGGCAAAACACTGTAGGGATTCTTCGATGTGAAAATTATGTGGCTTTAAAAATATTTTCAAAAGTATTTGTAAAACTATCGGAGTAGGCCTTTAAAACTAATCATGTGATTAGATAACCAAGTATTTTACCATGCATTGTGAAACCGGTTCTTATTACTCAAAAAGTGGAAATATGAGGGCTTAAGAGAAAGTGGTTTATGCTCTGAACTAACGTATCTCCCATCTGAAGACGGCTTAAATTTTTGTCACCTACCCGAATGCGTGGTAGATATATAAACACTGAAAATATAAAGTGATTTCTACATTTTTTTCGAAGCTTATATGGATAAAATACTCAATGATAATCTTAGATAATGGTATCTGCCAACTTTATGGGTAAATTTTTATCCAGAATTACTAATTCGTTACGCGTCATGTCTTGCACCGCAGATAAATGCACGAGGTTCCGGCGTCAGATATTGTGCCTCAGAAGTTTGTTACACTGTAACCTATTATGTCTAAAACGTTGGCTGAAACTACTGTCTAGGATTGCTTTTGTTTAATTTTCGCAAATTGGCTTAAAGAAACCTACAGTTATAGATTAATGCTTTTAGAGTTGAATTATGTACCACGCCCTCTTAAGGAACATCTCGGTCGGAAATTAGTTTAGCGAGCACGGTAATGTAGGTCGCTGTAATTGGAATTACTTCGTTGGATTGGACTATGGTGTTACAAAACAAGAAAGAAAGCCTCGTTTAAAGCAAAATTAATATACACATTTTGGTGATCGGATTATTCTGCTCACCTAGATACGTTGAGTAGTTCCTTCGCAGACACTTGGCAGTGCATTTGTTCCTTCAATAAGAGTTCCATACATTATTACTACTTTCATCGGTTATTATAACGTCATTGGTTAGCTACGGTAGTAATTATTATAGTTCGTGTTAAAAAGAAATTAACCTGGCATGATTGTTGGAAGTTGGGAACTGCGGCACAGATATAAATACTACTATATTTTCCCCACCAGCAACACCTTTGAAGAAAAGTTCAAGAAAGCAGCGAGGTTCCTAATGAACATTTATTTAGTTGCGTTTGTCTTCTCCCGATATATAGGATAATGTGTTGGCATGAATCCTATAAGCCTTGCCAGAAACACAAGAACCTATTTGTAAATCTGACACGAGCCGCGTATTACAAGATACAAGAAACGTTCCAACAATTCGACGTATTTAAAGGAATGAAAACAATTTAGGATTCACAAAATGTTTTATTTATTGACACCAAAGTTGCTAAAAAAATAATGGCATTTGCTTACTGCACATGTTACAAATGTGTCTTGTATTTCACAAAAATACAGTATGATGTCAAATTTCATACTAATATTTTGGGGAAACTATCCTCACATTCATAAGAACAAAAATTTTATTCCGACACAGGTTCTAAAACACACCGTTTCTGCACTACAGTTCGCATATATGACGTACGACTGATAGCGCGCGGGCTGCTGTTTTCACAGTTATTCCTACCGTTTATGGGTTAGTGACACATCGGAGTAATGTAAAATGTACAGGACTGCTGTAATGATGTTCCACAGCAACGTGATCCAGCAAGCGCTATAAACCATACGTCATGAATTGCGAACTGTAGTGCAGAAACGGTGCGTTTTGCGGACCTAAGTCCACGTAACGTTTCTGTTCTTCTAGATGTTAGGATTGTTTCCCTAGAATATTCACATTTAATTTGACAACATCCTGTATCTTATCCTGCACTACATATAATTGGTTGGGTCAAATTTTTACAGCATTATATACTATATTATGATCCGATATTTGAAAAAGTTGTATTAACAAATATTACCTTAAACCAAGAATCACATTACTAAATTACTGAGCAATAATAATAGCACATGTAGAGAAGCATTACAAAACGAGTGTTTCATTGTAATGACAAATTCGTAATATCATAGGCTAAAAATTGAACAGATCGTTATCGGAAATGGAAATGGCGAGCTGGAATAAAGTAAATACAGAAAACTAATCAACAAACAAGTTTCATCTTATTTATTTTCGGTAAGTTTTTAGCTGAGTTACAAACTTAGTGTAGTATTTGTAAATAATGAACGCACTAATAAATTTGTGGTTACAACTTTTATTACTTTTTACCGTATTCCAAAACACCAGTTATTTCAAAATGATGTACAATCAAAATTAGGAATACAACGAAAATGTATAAAAAAACAAAATTAACTAATTTAAATTCTGCGTGGACTTCACAGGAGGAAAGATTTGCAGTTTTGGACCTCACAAAAATGAAAATAGAAAGAAATGTTATACATAAATTGGTTCTGTACGAGTAATACTCTTCAGGTAAGAACCAGTTATTCACTACACATGTGTACAGGAATATTCCTCAAACTTATTAGTGAAACATTCATACCTTAACATTTGGTGTAAAATTACAGTACCCTATAACAAAAATCTTGGACACTATTCAAACATATCTCGTGCTGGAAAGAGATACCTACCCTTAAGAACCCGTATCACTCATCGTGCTAGATTTTTCTTAATTTATTCATGATTCAAAATTTAGCAAAGTTTATTTGAAAATATTTCAATAAAGACCAATCTAATTACATTACCTTTTCATTTAGAGCATTGTATTTGAAATATTATAGCGTAGTTATGAGGCAATTCAGCTAATTAAAAATTTCGTATAACAGTTCTCTCTCGCCATGTAATAAAGACTAAATAGCCTCTAGCGCCAGTTTCGTCCATAAAATCGCAGCTAAACGTAAACTGGAATGTTTCTACTAAGAGAAGTTACCGATAATTCGTCAAACCCTTAACTTATTGAACGAAAATGGATAACTTTAACAAACGAGGTGACACAGTCTCTTAATAATTGCGCATGATTCTGTGCATGATGGCCTACACAGCGTTGATAGATCTACTGTCAAGTGGGGTTACTTGGGACATATTTAAGTAATATTTATTTCGTTTGTTACAGCCCTGAATGAGTAAATCTTATTAATGCTTCTTTTTACTCTTACAGCTGGCATGTGTGAATTAGAAATTTCAGATAAATGTCCAAAGTTTTGTTGTTGTCCTGAGTAACAGTAACAGTTGACGGTGCCAATTTCTGAGTAAACATACCACTTCGAGGTCTCGCACGATGTATCTTGGGAAAAATAAAAAAAATTGGCTTTGTGCTCTCCAATCGACTTCTTTAGTGCTTTTTACATTACAGTGGTACGTTTAGAGATATTTAGAGGGGCTAATAATTACCCCACATATAGTTTCGCCCATAAGTTATTTAATATAAAATTCAAAACTCTTAGAACCAGTAAGGATTCACACAAATTCGGGGAAGCATGTGGGGGGGGGGGGGTAAGAGAACGACTAAATAAGATTTTGTAATATCAACTGGCCAAAAACATTTCTACCAAAGTGATGTCTTAATGCACCAGTAGCTACTTCCAAAGCCCCATCCTGTAAGGCTCTATGGCCTGTCTGACACGACAGAACTTGGCTCTACTGATCCGTATAGGCCAGCAGGAGAAAGGTATGTTTTCTCACACACGAGGTTTCGTCGATTACCAGGGCTGAAATAAACTCCTCTCGTGCTGCTCAGGATTATGAGATGGCGAAAATATAAACAAAATCATGTTAAACATTTTACTGCATCAGTAAATGCGGCGTTCGAAGCACATTTGTATTTACAGTACATACAATATTATTTTCGTACTTGTTTCTTCGGTATTGTAACGAGACAGCGCTCGAGCGCGAGCAGGTGACGTGGAGAGCCATGCTGCCTCCCACCTTCCTCTACATCGAATCTCGGGCGGCACAGTAAGGTCATCTGGAAAGCAGCACCGGCGAAAATTCCTTGAAGACCGCATGCCTAGACCATTATCGAGGCTCGGCCTAACATCTGGAAATTTTGCAATGAGGTTACCTCATCCCCGAGCTGTGAGATAGATCTGGTCGTCTTCTCCGACGAGTATAAATGCAGGTAACGGTGGCTAAGTAGACAGTTGGGGTGTTAAGCTTGTGAGCAGAAGTGCGGAGTCAACTTCGACAGCTAGGACGATAGTGCTAAAGACTATGTCGACGGCAAGGAGAGATGCGGGATCATAAACATCTAGTGGCAGCAGTGTAGCAAGTGCGTACGACGGTTGGTGCGTTTGGATGGTGCATTTGCGTGAGACTTACTGTAAAAAAGCGAGAGAGTTCTGGAACGAGGAGTTTTAAATGCTGAGTGACGAATTATGTAATCTGAGGATCGTTCTGTGTGAGAAATTCAGACATTAACTGTTTATTATATACTTATTACAATTAAAACAGAAAGAATTGTGCACAAGTACTCACAGGATGGTACTCGCAGATATAAACACACACACATAGGACGAACACATTTCTCCACGGACGTGCAGTCACAACGTTTCGCAGACTACATCTGCTCCACCAGGTGAGCGGAGGCACACTGAAGTCTATTGTCCAGCGGTGGTTGGTAATCAGTACACCTGGTGGCCAGAGGGCAAACTAAGGTGCGGCGGTAAGTTTGAAAGGTGGGTTTGTTATCTAAGGTTAAGGCCAGGTGGCTGTCTGGATTTTGTGATGTATTGATGTGCCAGGTCCCAGCGTCTTACTTCTGCTTTGTTTTTCAACTGTGGTAGGGCTCTCACCACTCTGGTTGTATAAAAGGAATCAAAGTTGGAGTTATGAAGTGCTGCATGTGCAGCAACTGGCTTCTCATGTGGACCAACCTCCGCTCCAGCTATGGCTTTTTTGGTGTCAGCTCTGTGGCCATTCATCCTATGTCTGAGAGTGTTGGTGGTTAGGCCGATATACTCTGCAGGGACAACCAGGGGGATTTCAGAATTGCCAAACTTCCTAGAACGCCTAAGAAACCTGAACATCCCACCCAACCTTTCAAACTTCCCGCCGCACCTTAGTTTGCATTCTGGCCGCCAGGTGTACTGATTACCAACCATCGCGGGACAATAGACTTCAGTGTGCCTCCGCTCACCTGATGGAAGACTTCAGTGTGCCTCCGCTCACCTGATGGAGCAGATGTAGTCTGCGAAACGTTGTGACCGCACGTCCGTGGAGAAATGTGTTCGTCCTATGTGTGTGTGTTTATATCTGCGAGTACCATCCTGTGAGTACTTGTGCACAATTCTTTCTGTTTTAATTGTAATTAGTAGTCTAGCGGCCTTTCCCGCCATTGTTTATTATGTACGTGTTAGAAATATTAACTGTAAAAATAATTGTAAATATCGATCTACAGTGATTTGAATTGCATGTAGGTAAGTGTTGCATTATTATTGTAGACTATTTTTTTAAGTTAGATAATTAACTAGAAAATTTCATACAATTTTTCATTTCATTTATCGCGTCCTTCATCCCGAACGAACCAGTATACGCCCAGGGAAAAAAAGTAATAATACTTTGAATACAGTCTATTTATTATTACTTTCCAGTTGTTTCGGTTATTCTTTCGCGCCAAATGACGACATTCGTCTGCTAACAGCCTCTTACCCTGCTCGAGAATGATATCAATGTGTAGATTGTGAAGCTGCTCTCGTGACGTTTTTGACACGTGTAAACTTTACTTGCGCTACTCTACTTGCAAGCCTGAAGCTGCAGTTTTGTTCCACTCACTCTACTCTCATGACTGTACGTGTCCTACTGTTGACACATGACGTAAGAAGCAACGTATTTAACTTCACCTTACTTTTACTAACTAGTGATGTCTTCACTTTTTTGAAATTGTTTTCAGAAGTCCAATGACATTTTCCTTCTGAACCTAAGGACTTGACAAATTTTTACCAAAAAATATGTTCGACTTATTTTTGACCGTAGAACCGCGTAGTGTGGTCCGTATCCTTGAATTATGCAATGAGTAGAGAGTGTATAGCATGATATACAAGATTTTAGTTGACTGTGTCGTGATTTCCGATAGCACTATCGTTACCAATGACTACCGTCCAAGAAACGCGTTTGCGTTAAATATATGATGATAGGCGTGTGTTAAATAATTCAATAATTATATTGTATGGGAAATGCAATCCCGGGAGGGGCGGAACCCACCGAGTCGCGGCATTTTGATCTGGGGTCCGTAGGCTGCCACCGTTTCTGAATTGTGACATTGAATGAAGCTCTTCAATAGAGCAGCGCCGGAATTATGGGGTTGGGGAAACGGACGTTCCTCTAGAAATCCCGGCGACCAACGAGCGACATCACCCGGCACGATTCTCACGTACGGAAATACAGAGGTCCCTCGCGGGAGATCGAACCCGGATCACTGTGGTTTGGGACGAGCGATTTGATTGCTTCACCATCGCGACCCTACAATAAAAGCAAAAATAACGTAATATATTCCGAATAACGTAAGTGATGATAAGACCAACGTAAATATAAAAATACATGCCCTATTGGCAGGCAGGCCTCCACAGCTTAGTGGATTAGGCGTCGGTCTACGATGCGAGGTCCTGGGTTCTAGTTTTGGTTCGGAGGTGTAATTTAATTTTTGTATTTCCTTTTGGGGGTAGATACTTAACAGGCGAGCAGTCTTATCACCCATTTCTCACCTCTGTGAGACATTTGATTGCGACCTTAACATTTTACAATGTACTATTAAAAACAAAGGTATGCGGTACGTGCCTACAATTTTTATGAGATACTATATACCAAGACGTTCACACCATAGAAGGACTGCAAAAACACATATTTCTACAATTTTAATCTGCAAACAAAGAGAACACATTAAAAATTCTTGGAGGACTTGAAACCGGTATACCCACATGTAACGTTCTTGGAATGTTATTCCTGAGTAAACATTACTCACGCAAGTTGAGTAGATTTCGAATAAACCTCTATCTGCTGAAGTTTCACACATCGCTCGACGACCGGGCAGATCTGTTCTGTAACTATTCGTGCTACCATATAATTTATCTTAACGGAGAAATAGGAAGGTTAAAACATGTTTTTATGGGCCCTGGTATTTTATTGACCCACCTGTGTATACATAGGTTAACTCATTATCTTGCTGTACGTTGCCAAGCAATAACTCTCAAGAAAAGTGTAACATTTTATTCGTAAGCATTCTGGGATTATGAATCCACTTTCTTTCATTATTTTATGGGTTAAACATCCTTCGATCACGCTTCTGTCAACTTTAATATTATATAAACGTCACACACACACGCAGGCGCGCGCAAGTGTTTATCTTGCCTTGAAGAATAAATCGTTTGAAAATTTAATATACACAATTTAGTATACCTTCACATACTGGAGTATGTAACAAAATAGGAAATAAAAATACTTACCAATATCAAAAACTTTGTTTCAAATACATATTTTTATTTTGTTGGTTGTAGGCATATGTTATAGCAAGTAATAAAATTAACTCAGACGTGTTTACTTACATCGCAGTCAAAATGTGATGACCAGAATTTTGTGCGTTTTCTGTTCACTATGCCGTGTAAGTTTGTTTTACCTTGTGACTAATAAATATGTGAAAAAACCACGCATCGGATTAAAAGAAACGGGAAAATACGTGTTCAACATTTTTAAAACTGCTATCTGGGAATATCATTGTAGTCTCCCCTGACAAACCACTAGGACGGTTGAGGCTGGCAACTTTGAAATCTTAAACAGAAACCATAATTTATTATTGCAGATTTGAATTCTCCGGATAAAAAAATACGTAACGTTTGTACTGACATATTTTTTCGTTGCGTGATGAGTGGTGAAGTTATAGACAAAAACCGATAGCAAATAGATAATCGTCAGAAATCCGTATGTAACTGGATTCCATTGCGTGCAGGTCGTCCCTCATTAATAGCGCTTCTTCATAACCTGACTGCGTTATTGGTTACGAAAGAAGAGAAAATCGAAATTGTTAATGTTTACATGGGGAAGCGTGGCAGGAATGTCGATGATGCTGTTAAACATTCATGCTCAACGTTTTCCAAACAGGATGCGGTCACGATCTTCTTTTCTTTGGGATATTCAGCAGTTCTCAATCGAGGGAACTGTACAACCACGTTAAAATAACAGTTGAAGGAAAGTACCTCGAGAGAATAATTTAATTGCGATGTTAGGTGCAGTGAATCACACTTCCACATTAGCACTCGGCAATTAAGTCATGAATCTGAAATAAGACTACTGTAACCCAAATTTTTAAACGTTGAAAATAACAACCGTTTCATACTTCCCTCTATCAGAAAATTCACGGCAATGATTATCAGAACATAGTAGCGTTTTGTTATTGGTCGCATCAGCAAATACAGATACACCCCCCTCCCCAAACTTCTTTGTTTCATTGGTTACGCCAAGTTGAATATCAGCTTCCATTAAATGAGAATGTTTGGTGTTGAATAATGGGTGACAAACTAATTGGCCCGTTCTCTGACGATGGACTTGCGACAAACAGTGTAGTTTCAACTTGATGGTTGTCCAGCACATTATTCTGCAGCAGCACGGGAAGTATTAGTTCACGTGTACACTCGTCTGTGGATCGGAAAAGGCGGTCCAGGGTAATGGCTTGCAAGATCTCCTGATTACACTTCAGCAGACTTTTGTTTGAGGGGTTTCTTAAAGAGTAAAGTTTGTAATGAAGTGCCAACAACGCGCAATAGCATGATTCAAAATATCGCATTACATGTCCAAACATGACACAGGAAACATTTCTCAGATGTGTCGAATCATTCGAAGTGCGGATACATTAGTGCATCAAAGTGGGTGGCGACGTTTTTGAGCTCTTAACTGTGAATGAAACAAGCACCTCGATTAGGGCCGGATTTACCACTAAGCCCACTAGGCCTGGGCTTAAGAAGTAATTTTCATAGGGGCGCACTTTTAGCGAGGAGAAAATGTCAAAAATTTTCCATTTTATTTATAGTGCCAATATGGCGACCAGCAAAAATATGTAATGGCTTCGATTTTCGCGAGTTGGTAAGGAAGGACGGAAAAGAGAGGCTGCGGGGGCGCTGATTCGCACACGCCTAGGGCGCCTTGATTCATAAATCCGACCCTGACCCCGATTGTGATAGGTAAGAGGATTCATGCTAGTAAAGCATTCCGATATTGAGAAGCAAGTTTGCGCACGTTTATAAAGCATCATGATCGTGAGAAGTAAGATTCACGTTAGTGAAACTTCCCGGCAGTGAGAGGCAAGGGGACTCACGTTAACAAGTACCCCGATAGTGAGAGGTAAGGGGACTAACGTTAATAAAGCACCCTAATAGTGAGAGACAAGGGGAATAACGTTAATAAAGCACCCTAATAGTGAGAGACAAGGGGAATAACGTTAATAAAGCACCCTAATAGTGAGAGACAAGGGGTATAACGTTAAAAAAAAGCACCCTGGTGGTGAGAAGCAAGATGGTTCACGTTAAAAAGCACCCCGATTGTGAGAGGCGAGGGAATTTACCTTATACAAGTTGTTTTACAATCTGCAATGTAATTGTGGTTCTTATTTATACGTAAATGCCCCCTACCCGGTGTGAAGCAGGGTCTCTACAATGGTATCACCGGATAGTTTATTTACAATTATCGAACACATATTTTTTCTGTTATTTAATCCGGTGAGTAATATTTAAAATATTTCGTTGTCTCCAGGTTAAAAAACGTACTCATGTCTGCGCGATTTTGACGTAGGCCTTCATCAGGCGAAGCGCCACAGATAATGACGCTATAGAATATAAGCACACGCCTGACAAGTCGCTGATAGATATGGTCGGTTTAAAAACATGGCTCATGAAGCTTTTTTTAAAGCATTATCGCACGTTTGATTTTCTTCCAAGGCTTGATAAAGTTATGTTGCATAAGTGATTAGTTAGAAATGGTTATATAATCGCCTGTCAGCCGAATTGTCCGGCTACCTGTACACCTAGTTTTTTTTTTTTTTTTTTTTTTTTCAGTTTTTAATTACTTAATCTTTTCTTCTTTTTCGTAGTGCACAAAATTCTTTCTATAATTCGGAGTTAATATCTCTAAAATAATAACAACAAATTTAACCGAAACGTTGAAGAAGTAGAGGATTAAATCGAGCATTAAAGTTTCCAAAATTAGATTTTGCCTGTAATATGATATAGCTCATACTAAAACATTGGTTGACGGCTAAGAATGTGGACCCAGTTTGTGACCTTGACTTTTGACGTCGACAGCCATATTGTTTCTATCCTTTATATTTTGTCTACCAATTATACTCATCTGCTAAATGCGCAGTCTAGAGCATCAGCTTCCGACAACTTGTTTTTCAACTACTCGCTTCCATTTGACTGACATCTTTGTTTACCATACCTACTATTTTTCGATTGTCATTTGTTTTCAACACCTGAGAGTCACAATCTTGAGTTTTGTTGTAGACTGCTGAGGGCGCTGCAGGTATTCCATTAATGGATCGCCGTGTTTAATTCTGGAGTTGTTTGCCAGGTGTGTTGCTGAAGTCGTCATCTTAAGTTCTGGAGTTAGTTAGCCACAAAAGGTGCAGCAGTGTTCGATTAATTGATCGCCATGTTACTTGTGTTGACTGCTGGACAGCACTAGTATCGCGCTGTATGTAAGGGTCACATTCCGTGTAGCCTAGGTATGTATATCACCTTCATGCCGGTCGTACACGATGCCAAATTCCGTAGCAGATTTTATGCCTATACTTTTTATTAGCGTTTCTGCTTCCATGTAGGTAAGAGTCCAGCACTCTTCCGAAGGAACAAACCTATTTTCATATCCATGGTCACACCGAAAAGCCTGATAGAACTTATTCTATTTTTCTGTCGTGGCAGATTTCTGCTATACTCACGAACTCAGATTTTCAATATGGTGGGGCCAAGAATAGGCAAACAACCTCGAGCCCTATATGATCGGTTATACAAAATGTAAGTCTGACTAGATTCAGTTTCTTAGACGTCCAAGAAACTGAATCTAGTCATGAACTCCCATTGCACAGTTCTTTCAAAGAGCATAAAAAGTAAGTCTGCTGCAGACTGTATCTGTGCTCAGAATAACTCCTCAGTATTTTACTAATATTCTTACGTAGATATAATCTCTCAAACCACCATAATAACACTGTAAAATCTACTTAAAAAATACGTGTCACTGAGGTCCTGTAGCTGATATTGCTTATCTTGGTGCTATATCAACGTGACGTTCTGTATATATGGGGCACAACTGGAACATTGATATTACAAAACATAAGAGTTCACCAGTTATTGCACCAACCTCATCACTCGAACATGTTTAGTAAATATCTTTGTTCGTTCAAAGTTGTGTATACAGCTCTCACGTCAATACCACGCATAGATACTGAAATTACATTAGTTAGATTATGTGGGAATCTTGCATTTTCAAAACATCCCGACCACAACTTTATCAGTCAATATGTACTGGAGGTCTAGGTCTAATGTATCGTGACAAAAGGGTATAGCCATCCATCAGGCCACATCTATTACCACAGTGCCGATGCGACGTATTTGTCGCCCTACGAATTTCAGCGTGGGACACAGGGCTTCGTTTGATTCAGCCATACCGTACCACAAGAGAACTATATTGACTCTAGTCGTTGACCTTCCGGACAGCTTCGTGGTCTCCTCTAGATAACTATACTATACCGCCGAGCAAGAAAGTCAGACTTCACGCCACCTGTGTCCCTTATTAACCCAACAAATCATGGGCACGAACTAATGATGACTTATACAAGATGACTTATACAAGATGACCAGAAAATAATACCTCATCTTTGAATGTCTATAATACCAAAACCAACAACCTTGGTTGACCAGTCAAATTCACAGTGGAACAATAATGTTTTAATTTGGATATGCTTACATAGTGGTAATTTCCTCAGTTAGAAGAGGTGGCGGAGTACTTCATTTTAAGGCAGGAAAACCCCATTGGCGTCTTGCTGTTCACGGATACCTGAGGGATACCTTGCTGCAACGCTGGATTGGTCGCGAACCAGCTGGTGACCGGCCTATTCATCACTGGTCCCCCAGAATCCCAGACCCTTACCTCGTGTAATTTTTTTCTTTGGGGGTACAGAAAAGATCACGTGTTTCGTCCATCACTGCCGGCTACCGTTGCTGATCTCAAAACGAGAATTATGAACGCCATCGGAACAGTAACACTAGACATTTTGACAAGAGTGCGGGACTAGTTTTCTTATCGCGTAGATATGGATCGGGCTGCGCGTGGTGATCATTTTGAACATTTATGAAGATGTGGCGAAGAATCTTAATTGTTCCACTGTTCATTTTACTGGCCAACCAAGGTTGTGGGTTGTTTGGTTTTGCTAATAAAGTCATTCAAATTTGAGTTTGCTTTTATGATAGTAATGTACAACGACGGGCATGACGGCTGTGACCTTTTCCTCGCACGTCGCTATCGTCCCAACAGCTCAACGCTTCTGCAGCATATTCAACTTTTAGCGATGATAAATTTTTCACTGTGGCGTTTATCTGTATCCCTCTGTGCGAAGGCGTGCCACACACTAGATACTATTTCGTGTCATCCAATTTTTTGCTAAGGAATGCCTATCTCATGACACTTGTAGATTTCATCAGCATTCTAAGGGAAGACAGGTGGAACATGGTACGTCGTGAAACACTACAGTATATGTTCTTATTTTAACCAACACAAGTGTAGTGATGAATACAGTGAGTGGCTAGTGTGATGAAATTTTCTGGATTAGTGTGAGGCATTCCTTCCCCTCTTTAAGGACTTTGTACAGTAGTGCCATGCTGCGACAGCGATGGACGATTTGCGATTGCCGCATACGAATTGTCGTAGCTCTATGTTATAATACTGCGACAGCGGCGAGGCGTGCATCTGGGGGATCCATCTCTAGGTTTTGAGAGAGGGAGGTCCTTCCTTAAATATAGCTATGTCCACACCCCGAGTCAAAGAAAGGAGGTTCGGGGAACCTCCCCCGGAAAAAATAGCATTTAAAGTGCAAAATGGTGATATTTAAAAAATTGAATTTGCCTCTTTAAAATGTGAAATATTTTAAGAATAAACTATACATAATAAGTCAATTGGGATTGGGGGCATGTCTTTCGGCCCCCTCCTGAATCAGTACCTGCCTTACACAGTAAAAAATTGTACTTTTACAAAGAAAATCTTTGGGAATCCATAAATAAATTCCTTTTAAAATTATAAAGGTTGTATTTGAAAAAAAAAAAATACAAATTTTATGTTTGTAAAATTACAAGCGGTAGCTAGTCTTGTGGTTATGCTTAAAACAAAGGAAAAATTATATTTTAAATTCTCGTTCTACTTACATAATGACATCTAACTCAAATATTAAATAACTTTTAAATAAATAAATACTACTCGAAATTATTTTTAAAAAAAATTCATGGAGGGTTTCAGATTCGAACCCGCATCTTCCCCAAGACTATCTTGACTTATAAGTTGTGTGATTTTATTTTATTTGTGTATATTCAATGTAGAGTATATTCAGTGATAATCTTAATTTGTTTATTTTTTATGTTAATGTATGCACAAAACATAAAAATTCACTTTATTTCAGAAAAAAATGCGCTAAAATATGTAATTTTGCATTACTGTGTAATTTCTGCGAAACGGTTGTTTTGGGTGACGACATATTTTTATTATGTATTTTTACAAAAAACTGTAAATTTACAAACTAATCATTTTACAAGGGGCATTTTTGTAATTTATAAAAGTATGTGGAACTACAAATAAATGCCGTGTAATTTTTTCAAAAAAATTCAGGGTGGGGGCTGTTTGTAAAATACAAAGAATTCCTTTGTAACATTACAAACTTTACCTTTTAAATTTTATAAACGAATGACTTTACAAAGAAAATATTTGTATTTTTACAAGAATTTGTTAAAGTACAAAGAAAATAGTTGTATATTTTACAAATAATTTTTTTAGAGTATACAGTGGCCTCTTTTGGTAAAAATGGAAGCTAAATGAGACAAGTGGAGGCCTAAATTAGCACGCAGCCATTGTTTGCTAATGGTATTCGTGATGGATTTAACTCGATATCTTTCCGAATTCGTTTCCATTTCCATTTACGTCCAGTTCTGTTGTTTGTTTACGTTGAGTTCGTCCTTCCTAGTCACGTATTTTATTTTAAAATTCTTATTCTTCTTCCTGTTGTCAAGCGACAATCGCTGCTGCGTCAGAGCATGTTCTATCGCAGCCGTATGTGACGTGATCTAGCCTCTGATTGGCTTGTCATTTTTATCGCAGTGTCGCTATCGTAGCGTCGCACTGTTGTAGAAAGGGTGTTTAAGAGACCGGATGAGCGCCGTGCGCTGTCCGAGACATGAGCTTTCCTCCCACACAGTGAGCAGTGACGGTCAATAAATGTTTCTGTTGCTGTGCAGATGGCCAACATTGAGAAAGGAAAACAATTTCTGTGACTATTACATTGAATACATTTTGTGTTAAACTTTGTATTCGGTATGTCTAAAGAGGATTTTCGGAACTTATTATTATTTCTTGGGTAGGACATTTTCACAGGCAATGTTATGAACATTGCAATGAAGCTGGGAAGAATATCCGTTTTGTATTTATTTTCGAATACCCTTATAAATTTCGGATTGAAATATAGATTTAACAGAAAAATGTGAATGAGGTATTTCATTGTGTAATTAATAACTACATACGATTAGAGTGTTATAAACCATATATGTGTAAAACTAATAAATCGTAGCGCATTAATGTTGTAATGTTCATGAATACGAAATTCAACAAAGCAAAACAGTTTTGCTATTCTGACGAAATAATAAATACGATTAAGGTAGTGTTATGAACGTTAGAGTGAAGCTGGGTAGATCATTATTTTAATTTTTTTAATACACTCAATATAAACTCGGGTTTGAAATATAAATTTAACAACTAAGACACAAATGATGAATGACATTATGTAATTAATAACTTCATACTGTCAAAGTGTATTATATCCTCTCTATTTCAATGTTGTGTTGGGATCTATTACTAATGATTCAAAACACCGTCCGTTTATGTACTTCGATACTTCGGAACCCTGAACTCTTTCCGTCAGTCCCACGAGAGATGATATGCTATAGAGCGTATCGTTTTAAAGCTTTTAACCACGACCTCCCGCGAATATCGCACTCTTAGTGACAGTTGCAGCCAGAATCAGTTTTATATGCGACTTCCCGCGAATTTCCGCGAATCGACCCGCGTCCACTCTTCGTGAAGGTTGCGGTGGTAGTCGGTTTTCTACGCGGCTTCCCACAAACGTCCGCGGTGGCTCCAAGCGACGCGTCCACCCTTCGCGGAGGCTGCCGCAGGAGTCCCCTTAACTTTCCCTTCGCGCCTACGTGGCAAAACTCTCCTAGGACCGCACCCATTTTAACTTTACACCAATCGCGTCTCTCGTGGGTGACGACGACAACAAACGCTGACATTCCTCCGTATCAAATTATTGCATCTTTTTAATATTCACACACATTAACATTAATATCCCTTTGAAATTATTTACAAAATTTTATAAAATTCTGATGAATAATTATAAAGTTAATATTAAATTGCAAGGGGGGTGTGCGTAGCCACGCCTCTCGGTGCCCCAATTTTCAGCATCCAAGCCGCGCGCCCCTCGTCGGCTCAAGGCTGTTTGCTCGCTTTCACCCCATGTTTTCCTAACTTTCCCTTCTCTGCTGCGTTAAGGGGGATTGATCCCTGTCGGATCGGTTTTACGGTTTTTCTTATAAATCAGGGAATAGACACATTGTTTTGCTTTTTTTACGCTGTCAAGGCATAGTTTACTGTTTCATCCACTTTTTGGAATCCATATTGCATTGTTTCTGTTAATTTTTTGGTCTCTGTAGTCGCTCCCGTAAATAAAGCAATGTTTTCCTTTTCAGCTGTTTCCCGTTGCAAAGTAATGAAAATTTTATGGTTACAGTAATTACAGAAAATCGATTAAGTTTGTCTCTATGCCCTGTCGTGACAAAAATTTTGGTACATCGACTGGAACAGAAGTTATCGAGAAGAAACTGATAAATCCAATGTGGTAGGGATCAATACCCCTTAACCTGCCGTGACCCAATGCCACAGTCCTCGGGTCATACTGCGCCTCTCGCCAGTACTCAAAACTAAATTACACATTAATTACTTTAAACTAAGTTTTGCAATTAAGTCACATAAAACATACAATCCTAATCCTAATGCAATTTCAACTGGCTTTCTACGACTATCCTAACTTAAGTTACAGTATTTACAATATACATATTATTTATTTACGTTTAAAGGCTATATGCCGGCTACAAGTGTTATAAAGCATAAACATGTAAAAATTATGTATACCGTAGCATATTAATATTCTAGTGTTCATGAATACGAAATTCAACACAACAAATCATGTTTGCTATTCCGACGGAACAACAAATACGAAGTAAATACTTTAATGCTCTCATACCTCGTAATCTTAGTACATAAGAAACTTGTGGTGTAAATCTCTCTGAAGATGTATTAACTTCTTTATATAAGTTTCATATGAATTATTTTTGATTGCTCTTCACAAACATAATTACAAATTTTAAGAATTTGATAGAGTTCACTGCTTACTTTAGTTCTTATTTTTATCCATATATAGAATTTTCTGGCACAAATTGCAACCAAAAAAATTATTTAACCGATTCTAAAACATGTTGCAGCTCAATCGTTCATCTGGGTTCGGTTCCCGGCGGAGTAGGTCCCCGGATATTCGCATGTGGGAATCGTGCCAGACGATGCCGCTGGTCGGCGGGTTTCCTCGGGGATCTCCCGTTTGCCCCGTCTATTCATTCCGGCGTTGCTCCATTCTCACATCATGTCACCTCCCTCCCCTCTCGTCACCAGCGCTAAAGACTTCGCGCAGACAAAAATCTCTCACTCACTCATTGTTTATCGTTTGACAATTTCAGTTATAGCATGTAAGTCGTTTAACAATTGCAAAACCTTACCATATTTGATTTCTCTTAGATATGCAAAAACGGTGCTCATGAAGCTCTTTCTGTGGTCCCCTCCCGAAGTCCACATATTATATTATAAATTTAAAACAACATTTTGTACTACATATATGAGTTAAGTGTTAGTATGTTCGTAAAAATAATTGTAACTAAATAAACAGACCAACTCAAGACATTAATATCCGACACAGTCGTTTTTTTATGGAATTATAATTGATTTAATACTTATTTTAGTTTCATAATGGATTGTTTCCTTTAAAACTATGTTTCAAAATACGAACGTCAAGCAGGAATCGTTCGCAGTTCTCTATTAAGAGCTCTGCCTGATTAGAGCTGTCTCACGTTTTTCGAGCCATAAGTACAAATGAGTGATAAGCGCAAAACTTACGAGTATTTCAAGTTTGCAATTGTATGTAAATCTGAGCTACTCATTCTGTGTTGTGTCATAATGTCGTTTTCGTATAGCACGTTCAGCGGGCATTCCTCCATTTTACTTCTCCGTCTTCCCAGGTCAGGCTGGGTATGAATTTGTGTCGTCCAAATGGTCTGAAATAATTGCCTCCATACCATGGTCTAATGAAAAGTTTCCTAATTAAGTCACCTGCACATTTCCCGTTCCATGTTGTTTTCATTTTGTTTCTTTGAAACGGTTAAGAAAAGGGCATATGTTTATGAGAAACATTTTGTCCAGAATCACCAGTACTATCACCTCTAAAATCACGTACCTTTCCTCCCGACACATCCTGTATAATCTATACACTTACTATAACCGAAAATTAAAACAAATAATTAGTCGTGCCTTTCTGTAGAAGTGACAGAAGCATCGATCAATTGATTTGCTTTTTTTTTCTTACAATATTTCTTGCAATTACCAAGCGTATCTTCGCTTACGAATTTGCTCGGTCCTTTTTTAAGGCACATTATCTTGTAGAATTTAAAACGAACGAAATTTTTACTGTACTTTATAAGAACTAACTGTTATCAAAGTGTTGATAAAACTATTAGCTGTTGCCTACTTGGTATGAAAACCATTATCGCAGTAGCTTGAAGCAACACCAGAAAGCACTGCAGTTTGTCGAGACCCAGAACGGCATTGTCCGAGGTCGTGACTAATCTCACTACAGTGTCGCCTTTCCCTTCACATCTATATTCGTCTCCCTTCGAGAGCAAATCCGCGAATTAAGAAATTCTCTGGAGCATGCACCGGTGTACAGCGGACGTCCGTAAATGACTTCACTTCACTTCCCCATTTGACTGGCCTTCGGACAAAAAACCGTCACAGCCAGAAGTAAGACATACGAAAAAAAATTGTACAGTACAAAAGTAACATTACTTATTTTATTACGAACACTCCATAACGAAAAACACGCAAGAATCAAGAAAACCCGAAAATCCGAGAAGGTACAAGAACAGCACAAACACATAACGCGTGCCGAATACCCGACACAGGATCAAAAGAACTGAACAGCCCACGGCAGTGGCTACAGAAGAACTATCGTAAATGACTGTTACGCTGTAAACCGGTTGAATCAATGTATCCACCGGTTCAACCGACCTGGAAATCCGGCGAGTCTGGTAGATGTGCACCGGAACTTCCACAGGTGAACTTTCGATTACAATTTCGCAAAAATTGTTTCAACTGTCGACTGTGAGGTCAAAGAAAGCAAACTTGCCATTTATTCTGCATGGAAAATTGTGGTATTTAAGAAATGTCAACTTACTGAAAAAAATAATTATTTGTTTAACTTGTAAATCTCAATAATAAATCATATTTACTAAGATATCAAAGTGTTCAGTTTGGATTTTTTCGCGCTGTAATGTCAATTAACATTAGTAGAGTCATTATATTCAATTGGTAACCGACATTTTTCATAAAAACATCAGTATAAAATTCGGTAATAGCCTCGACCGGCGTACATCGGTGTTTGAACCACTGATGTCTCCTCCGGTAAATTCCCGAAAACGTGAAATATTAGCAGAATTGTGCGAGAAGGATGATAGAAACCGCTCTGGGCCTCCGTCAGGAGAAGGAATGCAAGGACTGGGAATGTGACGTAACTGGTAGCATCGAGTTCAAAGAATAAGCGTTAGGGTCGCTAGTAGATAGTTACATCCTCGCCACTTTTTCATAATTAATTTCATTGTGAATACAATGCATTCATTTAAAATGTGGTTACAGTTACCTCACGTCATTAATAGGGCTATACATTTAAATTATAATGATAAAAATATTGTACATTTAAAACAGTCCTTCATGGGGTCCCCACAAAATAAACACGTTAAACAGTGTTTAATTTAAAATAATAAATTTGTGAACGTATAAAATTAACGTAGGTTAACCAAACGTTTTATACTATAATTATTTATAAAAAATTCTAACTAGGCCTACTGATAAAAATCCATATTTAATAAATTGAAATAAACCACTTATATAGCATTAAATAAATAACTTAATATTATTTTTTAAATGACAGCTGTACAACAAATAACGCAGTTACAGTTTAAAAGCAATCCATATTTAATGAATTGAAATAAACCACTTATATAGCACTAAATAAATAATTTAATATATATATTTTTGAATTACAGCTGTACAACAAATAACGCAGTTACAGTTTAAAAGCTACATGTGCCAAGTTAAAACACACAATTAATAATGATTTCTGCTGCACAATGTTTATTAGCACATGTGTGAAATGTGACGAAATTCTACTAGAAGACCAAGTAAGTTACGAAAGTTCATTGTGCTAACAGAGGGGGATGGGGGTGGATTTATTCGTATTAGTGTTTGCGAAGTAGCTATGTCATGACAAAACGTGACGAACAAGGCAATTTAAAAACTTGAGAGTTAACCAAAGTAAAACAATAACTTTTTTTCGCTGTTAAAGGTAATAAAATGTCTAAATAAGACAAATTCAGAAAGGGGAAGCACAAAAATAGCAGCTCTGTACCGCTTGTTTTATCTAGGGAACTCGGGAGTTCGGGAGGGGACACATGCGAGGAATGTTTGGTGTACCAACATAAGAAAATTTGCACAAATATGTGTACGTCTAATTTATTTCACTAATATTTATCTTTAAAATTTTTAAACATTAAATATAGTACTTATGTAACCTCAAATACATTTTACTCACAATAGTTATAACTAATACTGTTAGGAAAACCCAGAAAACGCTATGCAGGTCTGAGACAGAAAAAGTAGACTTCAAAGTGAATAAAGCAGACAAGTGGAAGGTCTGATGCCACAGTGAACCAAGTACATTTTCATAAATGTCTGGAAAATAACTTTAAATGCAGACACCAATCTTGAACTTAAGGTTTGGTATGAATATCGTTCTTTAACACATTAATTGATCGTGTTTATTTAGAAATGTATAATCTAATTTCGGGTAAAAAGGCATCAGACCCTCCAAATAAGAAGTCTTCATTAATTATAAAGATGCCCCAATTATCCATAGTCTAGAAGTGTTGGCATCGTTTGAATTACTTCAGAGTTGATACATGCAGGCTGCAGACGACGATGAATCTCATTCTGAAGTAATGCCGTAATGTATTTCCGCAAGTTGTAAGTTAGTGACTTTTTTGGAGATTTTGTGAAACAAAATGATACAAGCTACAAGTTGTTGTGCAATATGACTCTGAAGAGGAAACAAACACTAGAGGATGTTCCTGTCGCTGTGGTTGTGTGATTGAACCATTCTTTCCTCACCTCTTTTCCGCCAATGACTTCAGAATGCACGTAAACTTTTCCTGTAAATTTTGATGTGAAATATACGTTTATGCAATTTTTCCGTAAACCGACTACTATTTTTTGTCGTAACCTTGCAACGCCATAATTATTTTTTTGCTTCAATATGTTCGGGTAAATAGTTGAAAAGAAGTGATTAACAAACTGTATTACTTACAATAATAAGCACCAAAATTAAAGCGCACAAAATGTTATGCAACTTGTATGAAAATTCACTAACAATAATTTTCAATTAACCTTCTCAGAAAAAAAATTTCAATAATTCTAAATCCATGCATTATACAACAGTAAATGTAAAGGCCGGAGCTGAAGAACACAGAGTTTCTTATAATAGGTTTGTAACTAAGCTCTAGCAATCCGAGGAGCCGCGGTGAGTTGTGGCATTCGGCCGGTTTAAGCACAGACGGTTGAGGGTGAGGAGCCGAGGAGCCGCTGATGACGCAATCAAGATAGCCGCCGTGACGTCACTGTCCGCCATCTTGTTTGATGTAACTGCCCGCCATGTTTGCTGACGTCTCGTCCACCATCTTGTTTTTGGTTTTTGGATTTCCCAAATTTGGTTTTTCCAAATTTGACTTTTGATTTTCAAATTTGACGTTTTCAAATTGGTTTTTTTTCGACTGTCACTTGTCTTACGTCATCTTCTACACGACCGCCATGTTTGTTTACGTCGTCTGCTTGTGACGTCACATTTTTTTCGTCTTCTGCTCGTGATGTCATGATTCCAAAGTTGGCTGCTAGGCGGCGCTGCACTTTGTTTTCTCCGTCGTTTGCTAGGCGGCGCTGCAGTCGCCATGATTGTTTTCTCCGTCGTCTGCTAGGCGGTGCTGCAGTGGCCATGATTGTTTTCTCCGTCGTCTGCTAGGCGGTACTGCTGTCGTGTGCTGGGCGCAGCCATGTTTGTTCCAATGTTTACTTCTGACATTGGAAGGCAGAGTGCACTAGTGTCGCAACAGTTATGGGTCAAGTTCCAAGTGTCTGTATATGGGGAATTGAACCTTATGATTTTTTAAAGTTCAAAGTTAACTAAAAAATTTTTTTGCCGGGTGTGGGATCCGATCCATCAACCCTTGGGTCAGCAGACATGTGCTCTAGTCGACTGAGCTACAGATGCATTGGTAATGTTGACAGTTTAAATGTGATATACATAAAAATAATTTTCGTAGTATATAAAATATCAGATTTAATTTAATATGCTAATACGATTTTATGTAAAATTTATTTCTGATATCATATACTATTTTTAAAATTTTTATAAATAATTGTTTTCCTTTAATAATAATTCCTTCTAGCATAGTTACTTAATACGATTTTATTTAAATTATTTCTTATAGGATACATTAAGTAATTGATATATAAATAATTTCCTAAAGTATAGTTATGTCTTTAAAACATAGTTATTTAGCTATGCATATCAAGTTTAAAACAAATTAAGAGATTTTCCCGCACGCACGCATGTAATGTTTTATTGCGTCCTATTTCAATTTTTAAGCATAGACGCGACCTCTTGTCAGTTTCTAAGCATAGGAATCGATTATTTCAAAGCATTTTGACATATGTCTACGAGATTCAAAACCTATCTCTTATTTAGACCGAGAATAAGTTTATATGACTAAATACGTGCTCTGTCAGTTTTTAAGCATAGTTCCCGATTATTTCTAAACTATTATTCATATGTCTATGAAATTGAAAATGCAGACACTTGTTTGGATACAGAATAAGTTAATATGACTAGATTAACGCTATGTCAGTTTGTAAGCATTGTCCTCGATTATCTCCAAACTGTTTGTCATATGTCTATGAATTTCAAAACGCAAACACATATTAAGTACTAGAATAAGATAATATGACTAGATACATGTTTTGTCAGCTTTTAAGCTTAGTTCTCGATTATTTGTCAAATGTCTATGAAATGCAAAACGCAAACACATATTATGTACCAGGATAAGTTAATATGACTACATGCTTTGTCAGTTTTTAAGCATAGTTCACGATTATTTCCAAACTATTTCTCATATGTCTATGCAATTCAAAACGGAAACACATATTAAGTACCAGAATAAGTTAATATGACTACATTAACGCTTTGTCAGTTTGTAAGCATTTACTCGATTATAAAACAACTATTGTATTTAAGCTTAGTTCTCGATTATTTCCAAACTGTTGGTTATATGTCTATTAAATTTAAAAACGCAATCACATATTAAGTACCATGAATAGATTAACGCTTTGCCAGTTTTTAAGCATAGTTCACGATTATTTCCAAACTATTTGTCATATGTCTATGAAATTCAAAACGCAAACACATATTAAGTACCAGAATAAGTTAATATGATTAGATACACGCTTTGTCAGTTTTTAAGCATAGTTCTCGATTATTTCCAAACTATTAGTTATATGTTTATGAAATTCAAAATGCAAACACATATTATGAACCATGAATAGATTAATGCTTTGTCAGTTTTTAAGCATAGTTCTCGATTATTTTCAAATTATTTGTCATATGTCTATGAAAATCAAAACGCAAACACATATTATGTACCAGGATAAGTTAATATGACTAGATTGACGCTTTGTCAGTTTGTAAGCATTCTTCTCGATTATTTACAATTTATTGTTTTTAAGCATAGTTCTCGATTATTACCAAACTACTTGTCGTCTGCCTATGAAATTCAAAATGCAAACACATATTAAGTACCAGAATAAGTTAATATTACTATATACGTGCTTTGTCAGTTTTAAAGTATAGTTCTCGATTATTACCAAACAACTTGTCGTCTGTCTATGAAATTCAAAACGCAAGCACATATTAAGTACCAGAACAAGTTAATATGACTAAATACACCCTCTGTTAGGTTGAAAGCGTAGTTCTCGATTATTCACAAACTATTTGACATATGTGTAGGAAATTTATAATGCGGACACGTATTTAAATACAGAATAAGTTTGTATTACTAGATACGCTCTTTATCAGTTTTTAAGCATAGTTCTCGATTCGAACTATTGATCATATGTTTATGGAATTTAAAATACACAAACTTATTATGTCCTTGAATAAGTTGATATGGTAATGCGTGCTCTGTTAATTTGTAAGCTCAGTTCTCGATTATTTTTAAACTATTTTGACATATGTCTATGCCATTTAAAATACATACACCTATTTAGATACAAAACAAGTTGGTATGACTGCCTACGTAATTCTATCAGCTCGTAAGCATATGTCTCGATTATTTATAGACTATTTGTCATACGAAAAAGAAATTTAAAATACTAGAACGTGTTTAGGCTGTGAATAAGTTGGTATGACTAGTTACGACGTCTGTCAGATCGCGAGTTTATTTCTCGATTATTTAAAAAAAAAAAAGTATTTGAAATATGTCTATGAAATTTTAAGTGCAGACATGTATTTAGATACATAGCCTAATATGTTGATATGGTCACATACACCTTCTGTACTTTTTGATGCATATTATACTTAATTATCGATGTTGTTAAATCTCCTACATCTATAAATTCCTTTCTAAGAATTTTTTACAATTAAAAAAATAAAAAAAAAGAAGCAGAAGCTAACTAGATTAAATACTTAACCCAACCACTGTCCTTCCGACCACTCGAGCAGTAAAATCCTCAGAGCGGGCAATTGAATCATTTTCGTATGATTTAATAAAGTGCACGTTCGAAACCTCAAAGCGGGCAATTGAATCACTTTTATATAATTCAAATAAAGTGCACGTTCGAAACATCAAAGCGGGCAATTGAATCACTTTTATATGATTCAAATAAAGTGTACGCATGAATCCTCAAAGCGGGCAATTGAATCATTTTTACATGATTCAAATAAAGTGCACACACGAAACCTCAAAGCGGGCAATTGAATCATTTTTACATGATTCAAATAAAGTGCACACACGAAACCTCAAAGCGGGCAATTGAATCATTTTTATATGATTCAAATAAAGTGCACGCACGAAACCTCAAAGCGGGCAATTGAATCATTTTTACATGATTCAAATAAAGTGCACGCACGAAACCTCAAAGCGGGCAATTGAATCATTTTTATATGATACAAATAAAGTGCATAAAGTGCACGCACGAAACCTCAAAGCGGGCAATTGAATCATTTTTATATGATTCAAATAAAGTGCACGCACGAAACCTCAAAGCGGGCAATTGAATTATTTTTATATGACTCAAATAAAGTGCACGCACGAAACCTCGAAGCGGGCAATTGAATAATTTTTATATAAATCAAATAAAGTGCACGCACGAAACCTCAAAGCGGGCAATTGAATTATTTTTATATGAATCAAATAAAGTGCACGCACGAATCCTCAAAGCGGGCAATTTAATCATTTTTATATGATTCAAATAAAGTTCACGCACGAATCCTCAAAGCGGGCAATTGAATCTTTTTATATTATTCAATGGGTGTCATAAAATTCCGCAACGATAAGTACCTTACCATCAGTTGCCTAGAAGTAGTAACTTTTTCTGCTCTACGAATCCTAAAAGCTAGCGATTGAATCTTTTTTTTATTTGATTTAAATATCTGCAACGAAAAGCACGTTGTCATCGACTGTCTGATTTTATTTAGAGAGAGATCCAGGTCACATGTCTCGTAGGCTGTGACTTGAGGATAAATGAGAACATCTTTAAATACCAAAACATAAATAGGCCCTATAATATCATCGTCTGAATTTGTCTAGAGTGATCTGGAACGTGTGCACTGTACAAGAGAGGTTCAAATGCAATCCTTTGTACTTTGCCACGGCGTGCGACATGCGTGGTGTCTGTGTCGGTTTGTTATTGACAGACCCTATGTATTAATCGTCTCGCTGGAACTGTAGAAACAGTTGTTTTTTTAATTCTAGAAGGGAAATATCGACAGCGAAAATTCACTGTACAACCTTAAGGTAATTAATTTATGCGAAAAGTCATGTACGTCTATGTACTGGCGGACAGCATTAAATATACTCGTACAAAATAGTCACTAGAAGTAGGCCTATTAACTTGTTAGTGGCCTCAAAAAATAATAAAATGCTAAAATATTTTATTTATTTTGCTGTATTAAGTTGCATGAATTTGCAAAACGACCTCGAGCAAATACGTTACTCCTCTGTCTCTACGCTCCTGGGAATACACACAGCGATTTTGCTACATTTTTTACCAGTTAGGAGCAACGTTTAGTTAAATATACACTGAAATTAAGGCGTAGAAAAATTATTGCATGTATTATTGGTATATGGACAGCTTTTAATGTTTATACAGTTGCAAGAAGTTTCATACGGAAGTGGTGTTGATACTTTAAAAATAATGCGTTCCCAGTGTGCCTACTTAAAGCAGATATACATATTTTAAAACTTTCAAATGTCTTTATTCACTTCAACTGAATGTATCAGCATGTGCGTATTTTATTTTAATACGATCAGGTATCTGTCGCCGGTGTCACATATATTAAAATATTTTCTGTAAAAAAAAAGTATTCATGTAGCATCAAAAGCTATTTGAAGCCCTCATCCAGTGAAGAACTATTGTTCATACTAGTACGGAAAACCACAGACTAATTTTTTTACACGTGATGGTAAATGGTTATATTTCTGAGTGATTAAAATTGAAAATATTCTTTCAAAGGTTTGTGTAACAAGCACTACAAACAAACCTGTCTTAATAATATGAACATCTGATCGAGTTTTGCGTTATCTGTATCAGCAAGGTATGGGAATCTTCGAATAGTCCGCGTCGCAGTCGCCACAAATGTTTCTTAAAAAAATTTATGTTTATTGTTTAAGTGTTTTCAGTATTTTAATTAGAAAGGTTTCATTTTCTGCACAAAAAAAATACACTTATTGAAACGTGACCAAACCTTCCGAGTAGAATGTTAATATATATTTTATTAGTGGACGATATATTAACCCACATGTCTTCCTTAAAACTAAGTCCTAGCTGTCGATTTAGCACAAACTGGCTGTTATTAAATTTTTATTTTTACTATCGCGTTATGCCTACGGAAATTTAATATTGATTCATATAGATATAGGTATTTATAAAGTAACTAGCGCCAGTCATTTTACGTGTTATTTATTTTTTTCAGTTATATAAAAAACTTAATATATTCTGTAATATTTATTAGTGTACAAAATCACATTCACTTATTGCGTTGTAATGACATGGTTTTACTGATGAACTATACTTTACTAGAACAGTTCCTGACATGAGCATTCAGTCCGCTCGTATTTGCATACACAGAATCACATCCATTGCATGGGTATACTTTGTATGAAGTTGCGAATAAACAATTACTTGCTTCATGTCTTCGCGCACTATCGCTTCGTGAAAACACACTACCACAATACTTGCATTCATTTTTAGCCGATCGATGCCTTCTTCTACAGTTTGCTGTTGTTTGCGACGCAAATCCCTGAATTTCATTGTAACATCTTACACAAGCATCGCAGTATATGACTTTATTTTCACCTGCAGCTTGCTTGTTAACTGTTAAGTCTTTATGGCTATTGGCTCGAAGAATTTCTTGCTGTTTGTCTTGAGGGCCGTGACAGTTCCTTGATGTTAAATAGTTCCTGATATGGGCATTCAGTCAGGCCTTATTTGCGTACACGGCATTGCATTCATTGCACGGGTACACTTTGTATGAAATTGCGAATAAACAATTACATGCTTCATGCCTCCACGTATTATCGCTTCGTGTAAACACCTTGCCGCAATATTTACAATCAGTTCCCGATGAGCATGGGTAACTTGCGCAGTCCGCAGGTTTTCGATGCATCGTTTTCGTATTCATACTGCAGATGATGATGAAATCGTCGTAGAAGATTCCAACGACCACGTTCTCTTCACTGCATCAAGAAAGTAACTGAGCTCTTTTTCCTTTTCGATGATTCTGCATGACAAATTAATAAACTATTCTATTATTATTTATGTCTAGGTCAGTTTACCAAGAAATAATTAGAATAACTTAATTGAATAAGCAAGCAAAATCACTGTAATTCTTACTTACTTCGGCACAAAATAATTTTGTGTAAGCTAACCTCTCAGAATACTATAAGTTTTTGTATAATCTCGCCGTGTACTCGAAAATTTAATTTTGATTCATATAGAGGTAGGTATTTATGAATTAATTATCACCAGTAATTTTACATGTTGTTATTATTTTTTCATTTAGCCTATAACAATAAACTTAATACATTCTGTTATATTTATTAGTGTACAAACTCACATAAACTTATTGCATTACAATAACATTGTTTTACTGATGAATTATACTTTACTTGAACAGTTCCTGACACGAGCATTCAGTCCACTTATCACGTCGACTCTATGCGCATACTGCTGCCGTGGTAGTGCAGGAACAGCGTGACTTTACGTGACGGCCCTATTATTTTATTCCTGGAAAGATGTATTAAAATTCACTGTACAGTCATTTATTGTCAATATTATCAGTAGATTTTGTAATAAAGTTGTACGGTTATCATTAGTTACGTAGTGGGGGTCCGGAACAGTATTTGAATTGCATGTTACTATTTTTGGAAAATACTTCTTCCAATTAATTTTTTCTTTTCGTTCGACAGATACAGTGAGAACACGTAAAATTTCCAAAATAAACTAATATTTCTAACCCTTTGTAGTACATGCAGACGGAAACCTTAAGTACTAGAATAAATCGCCTGTGCTAAACAGATAATTAATTATGTACAACTTTGCTTGTATGTATTTATTTCAATTACTAAATACTGGCATTCATGAATGATCATGACTTTCTGTCGTCGGCAGACGGGGTGAAGTCAAATGTCTTCCGTTTTTCTTAAACCTTTCAACAGCCCGTAGGCCTCTCGAGGAATTAGGTAGCAAGTGTGGTTGTGAAGAAAAACAGTAAACAATGCATTCCCGTTTCCGCGGACACGTGTAGCTGTCTCTGAGATGTTATCGCGCATTGGCCGCATGCGTCTGTTATTAATATTAGGCAGACACATTCCAACGCTATGACTTGCTCTCGGCTAGAATCCCAGCTGAAGGCTACTGTTCTGCTTCCGTGTATGTCCACGTTAAAAGCTTTACGTGTATCGTACTGAACGTTCTAAATGGACAGAATAGGTTAGAACTATTTCAAAGATGCTCTGGAAGTCTGTTAAGTCGCACATTTACAGTTTACGTTTTTTGGTGCAGTCTGTAATGTAAAATACGAATGTAATAAACATAATTTCTATCGTTTTTAGACTAGGTTTACTTTAGTTTTGTTTCATTTAATAAATAAATACTTCTTCAGATAACTTCATATTTATAGTCGCAACAAACAAACGATAAAAATTACGACAGTTTAATGTAATCGTCAGTTATACAGACATCAACATACAATGTCGTATAAATTAACATTAAAGAAAAATTTAAACAAATTACAACGACGTATGTAATACCTTACACAGATTTTTTTCCCTTAAGTTACTATAACGATTGTTAATAATAAAAGTAACACGTAAATTAAGCCTCAATTTTTCGTTAATAGACTTCAGCAGGTAGACAGATTTTTGTCAATAATTTATTACTCAGCCCTTGAGACGTTTATATTTTTATTAACTGAGCTGTCATAAGTGCTTGACTAGTGCAGACGTCAAAATAATATCACATTTATGCACAGAGCACTAGCTTTAGAGCAGTGTTTTCATGGATCTATAAGCATTGTCCCTATCATTTTATTTTCTAAAAGCATGACGCAAAGTCAGTTAGATGCATTTCACTGTTTTTTATTAATGTGTCAGGCTGGTATTTTACAGCTATAGCTGTTTGAACTTGTCAATTTTTTAAGAGTCCCAAAAACCTGTTTGTGGTTTCAATTGCTATATTACTTTTTTAAGAATACAAAAGCATTGTTTAACATGTGTTTTCTCTTAAGATATAAATATATTGTATGGTTAACATGTTTGGCAATAAACAAAACACGTATGACACTCAACATCACAGTTTACGTGCTACGCATATACTAGGAGCATGTCTTTTATTACTGGTCTTCGGCATAACATAATCCAATTACGTAAAAAATAAATTATTTCTTAGCTGCTGTCTATTATCAATATCTATACTGAGCATTACAGTCATAGTTTACTTTGTGACGCGAGATTTAAGTATAAAAGTGGTAAATTTTAAACATGTCACTATCGCCATCACAGTTAAATTATTTCAAAACGTTACCATACATTTTAAAGACCCAAGCTAGAAAATTATAATTAAAAAAATTATAATTAAAAAAATTAAATCATATATGGTATTTTCGTAAAGTTATTAGCTAAATTTTCAGATAAGTGACTGGAAGTGATATGTCTTTGACTGGTACTAAAAAAACCAATGCATAATTTATTCAAGAATACGTTTAATTATACTTAACCATGTAGAGGAATCAAAACAAGTTCGTCAGAAAAAATCTATAGCTTCAAGTGAACAGTGTAATGATATCGTATAATTTTCTTACCCAAGCAAAAATTACATCATTAAATATATCATTCATGCATAGCTTGACAATTAATGGTAATTGTCTACTTGCCTGTATGAAAACAATATTATCCTACTAATAAAACATAACTGTTCTTTAAAACATTATGCGAGTACTCGTAATAAAATATAT
>PNEQ01055178.1:0-42512 GCA_003012365.1 Medauroidea extradentata
GTTAGGCATTTAATTCTTCCATAATTTTGTTCCATTTGTGTCAGCTCCATATACCCAAGTAATTCCTGCGGCGTGGCGCGAACGCACTTCATGGCTTGCTCAGAATTAACGGAAATCTTTAACTTAACTGCTAGCTAATTGTTGAGCCTTTACATATTATCAAAGATTTTGTGACTGAATTAAAGTTCTTTGGAGTTTGTTTCTTTTCGTTCTATACGAATGTTGACCTCCCGACCTATATTCTTACGCTCCCATTGCAACGCGACGTATCTCAGGTTAGTGCAGAAGGGAGAGGGGTGAAGATAATTGTCGTTTCTCGTGTGGACAAATTCGTGCTGTGCGTCACGCATGACTGCAGTAGCGATCTACGCTGTGAAAAGTTTGTATGAATACTGATGAAATATTTTTCACAGTAATGTTCTCTAAACGTGATTTCTTTGTTGGAACTCTAATTTGTTTTGCGTCCGATTTTTTCCCTTAAATTAACAAGTGCAATTTAGTACCATGTAAAAATGAGTTGCTTCCTAAATCACTCAACAGTTATCGTTGTAATAATGCTATCTCAAAGTCTTGCGATTTAAAATGTAGTTAATATTTGTTGTTCGAACATAGAAAACAAAACAGTTACCATAGGATAATCATTATAATACGAAATTAAATAACACCAAGTACAGTATATCATTATATGTTTTCCTGACATGTAGGCCTGAGCTAGAATTTTCACCACCAGCTCAACAACATCTTGTAGATTTTTCTTCGTTGTAAAGAAAACGGGTTTTCTGTGAAAATCTTGAGCAAATTGAAACTGTATAAATGTGTATATATAAGATATTTATTCATTTATATACTTATATATAGTATATGGCTGTATGATATTGTACCCTGTTCGTTGTTTATTTAAGTGCCCCAGCGTGAATCCAGTACGAGCCGTCCTGTTCACTGAAATGTACAATTTTTAAGATATTATGAGAAGGTAATTAATAGTCATGCGAATTCGGGTGCTTACGTTAATTAAACAACTTGCTAATTAATTTGCTTAACACAGCTCACATACTGACGATAAAATGTGAAACAGGCTAGAGCTGCTGTTCTTCTGTGAGAAATTCGAATGTGCTTCCATTATCTTGACACACAAAATGCTCACATTTTACATGAAATCCAATGAACCATTATTATCATTTTGTTTTGCGTGCCTTTGTATCACGGCTTAACCAAGGTATTCATGTTTCATCTGTAATCTGAGATGACTGTCTGACATGGAGTAAAAAAATCTTGTTGTAGACAAATTTGAACATTTTTAAAGGAATGATTATTAAAATTCTTATTTCCTCTACAGGTTTCTTTCCTTATTCTCAGTGAAAAATTGCCGCACCATTTAGCAAAAGCCTTGGGCATGTCGTATAAATCTCACTTGCTGAAAAATAAAAGCCGCTCAAAAGTAAATACATATTTTTTCTGCACTGGGACGGTTGATGACCGATTATCAACCCACTTTGAACTCGCTTACGTAAAATTCGTGCAAGTATAATGAATAATGTTTTCAAAATGTAGCATAAATAATGGAATATATTGCTAATATTTTTAATACTTTAAATATTATCATAAAAGTATTAAAATATGAACTTTATTAGCATCATATATATACACATGCATACATACATACATATACATACATTGTTTCAAGTTTAGCAAAAATTTGACATGTGGGCAATTCCCTGAACTCTTTGAGGTAGAGGTCATATAATAAGAAATAAAAGAGTTTAATTAAGTTCTAGATTTTCTAGCTCACGAAGTTTACAAAAATACACAAAACAGAAATCAACTATGGCTTTCACAACACTCGTATCATGCGCACAATTACCACTGCACCACAGAAACGTTAATTAACTTTAAAAATAAAAGAACAAAAATGTTTAGCATAAATTAATTAAAGACTACTAATCACAATAAAAATTCAGTCATGTATCAATGAACAGTCTTTCAAATAGTGACAGTGTCCAACCTTAACAGTCCGAAGTGGTGATGGGTCACAATGTGCTGCGCAGCACCCCGAGGGCACCATTGGCTTCGAGGACGCAGTTCGGTGGCATTACCATCACTAGGCTGTCCGGCTCGTGAGTCATGGGCTAGCTCGTAAGGCGTTGTGACACAGCCACCAGCCAACTGGCCCGTATGTTACTATTTGTATGTTTATTTATTCATAAATATGTATGTATTTATTTATGGACAAATACAACACTGCGTACTTAGCTTTCTAAGGCCGAGTTTTCGAATCTCCAACGAGCATTTCCTTTCTGCAAAGATAGGTAAAGTTTCCTCGCATGTAACACTTGATGCAATTTACTCAACGAACGTGACCGAGTCGTTATATACAAAACCACGTTAACTTACATGTCGGAAGGGTACCTACTGGGAAGAATAAATAAATTGTACAAGGGTTCCAGAATGTTTCAGTTATTCGTGTTCCATCTTTAAATAGTCACACAAATTATCTCTTCAGTACAAAACAAAATCAGGAACGATTTTGGATAAGTAAACAGCCAGAACGTCTAACTACATCGTCCGATATCGTTTCTGTATCTAATTTTGTATATTTCTGGAGCATCGGTCTTATTTGATGATTTAAAAAATTAATGAAGATATATTTCCTATACTTATAAACATTTTCATACGAATTCAATAAAAACAATAACTCCAAACATATTTAAATAATTATTAAAAGTTAATGCAATATCGACCTGAAAGTTTGATTTTACTTTAGTTGTAACATCTATTAATACAGTGTATAAAATCAGTAACATGTAATATAGACTAAGTAGTTTTGATGTTGAAGTTAGTTCGTACAAAAACTTCTAAAATATTGCAGAATAATCTTTTCATATCAAGAAATAGGTTTTTATGTATATTTAAATACACATTGCAAGAGTGATCCTGTTTAAACATTTTAGAAGCATTTGGTGAGAGTGAGTGAGAGGTTTTGGTCAACGCTTAATATCAAGGCTTTCTGTTCTGGTTAAGGGTGACATTAGGCGGGTATGGAGCAGCGCCGGAATGAAGGGGTGGAAGAAACGGGAGCTCCACAAGAAAACCCGCCGGCCAAAGCATCGTTCGACACGATTCCCACATGTGAAAATCTGGGGACCGACCCCTACAGGGATCGAGCCAAAATCGCCTTGGTGGGAGGCGAATGGTCTGACCATTCGGCCACCGCTGCCCCGAGGTGTTTTGTAGAGTAAAAATTAGATAGTAGTATATCAAGATATTTTTAACTCAAATTCTGCTAAATGCTTGACTTTTATTTATATAGTACTTTTAAGTCTGAGCCTGAAAAACTTTAGTAGAATTTCCCAGTATGTTTTGAATTAATAGTGTAGGTTAAAATATCATAATATAAAAACAAAAACTATATCTTGCGAATATCTAGCAGAAAAGTATGAAAATGTTCCGGTTACTTATGATCAGTCTGACATAGCCTATATGGCTTCATTTAAAAAAAAAACACGAATTATAAATAAGCATTATTTAGTAATATTCCTTATGAATCATCCTGCAATATGCTCAGTTTCACTGTTTAAATGCTTTTTTTTTTTCAGTTCTGAAGAAAAAAGTGTTCATTTTTTGTAAATGTGGAAAATGTGATGAGTGAGGGCTTTTGAACAATCGTTTAAAAGAATAAGAACACTAAACATTATTTTTGATATGTTAAAGTTTCATAATATTAACGTGCTGACTTAAGTCTGATAATATTTACGAAACAATATTATAATTTAAGACATTTCTGCAAAATATATTTAACACACACAGACACACATATAAAACAGCTTGGCTTTGTAAGCAGCAAAAATACAAAATACAAAATGTATTTCTTTATTATTCCCATAAGATTTTTTTCACTGATGATATATAATGTATTAACGATTTTTCATTTATGTGTTTCACACACGTGAAAATTTTCTCCTTGTATTTTATATGAAAACGTATAACAATATTTGCAATAAAATTAATTCTCATTACAATTTACTGGCCAGTGGCTGCTCTAGGAATGTCACAACTTGCCAATATGTGGATATCTCTTAGCCTTCAATTATCACCACATAGCTGCGGCAAAAAATAATTTATAGAGCGTTCAATCGCTTTATATTAAGTGATAAAACAAAACCGATTTAAAATAAGGCAGCATCAAAAATGTATTCTAAAAAACGTGAATCAAAATTATATCGGATTTCTTTTCGGTCATATTATATAGGCTACTTCTCAAATAATTAGATAACAAAAATAAATATGTCGTGTTAAAGGAATTTTTTTCCGTTATTTAAACACTTTTGAAATATTTAGATAGGATCGTTCGCATAAAATAAAGTTTTTTATTCATTCAAAACATACTTACTTTTATATGCAAATCTTACTTTGCAATATATTACAAAATGTGTTTGTTCTCCTCCCTCCCCCACCGCTACAAGCTTCTTGAACCTTGCCAAATCTAAGGCAGCAAATTTCAGCTCCAGTAGGGTCCATCACCACCGGCATGTTGCACAAGGCTTGGGAAGAACGTGACTATCGACTCGATATCTGCCGTGTGACACGAACAGAACATCGTATGAATCCTAAAAAAGGTTCCAGAGATATTATTTTTGTTTTATAAGCAATAAAACTTATGTGTTTTCAGTTTCGATTTCTTTTTTTACTTGTTCTTTTACATTTTCAACTTCCATTCAACAACAAAAACTCTTTTGTTTTTTTCTCCTTGTTCATAGAGTTTAAACTTACATAGAATTCAGTACTTCCCAAACATCGCCCCCCTTAAAGATCAAGTCTCGCAGGTGGTTTGATAATGCGACCGTATCGAGAAGATTTTAACTTGTTTATAGGTGATTTTGGTGAAGACGTCACTTCAGTGGTCTTAAGTGCTTGAATTGTAGAGTCAGAAGGCTCCGCTGAAGAGACCGAGTGTTCATCTGGAACAAGTGGTGAAACTGAGTGCTCAACTGGAACGTAGGCTTCCGATATATTGGTAGGCTTCATCTTTTCATTGGGATACTGACTGAGGTGAAACCGGTTTCTTCTTAATCTTCTACCTCCCGTGTCAACAATGTAGGAGCGTGGTTCTGTCGAGGGTCTGATGATAATGCCTGGCCGTCTAACATCTTTTATCCAAACTGAATCCCCTGACTTAAGGGCTGAAGTGGACTAACTCTATGATGACGATCATAATTTCTTTTGTATTGCTGCCTGTAGTTCTTCTCTTTTTGATGAAGGAGTGTATTATTCAGCTTCTCATCTAAATTGTTTGGCATCATTGGCATAATTTCCCTCAGACGTCTTCCGAATAAGAGTTGTGCTGGACTATACCCATTCGAAATAGGTGTGTTGCGATATGATAGTAAGGCCAAGTATGGGTCCTCTTTGTTTTTCTTTAACAAACTCTTGGCTATTTTGACTGCTGCTTCCGCTGTTCCATTACTTTTATGAAAATGGGGGCTGCTCCTGGTTACATGAAACCCATATTTTTTAGAGAAGTTCAGAAATTCAGCATTTTCTGAGACACTAAATTGAGTTCCGCTGTCTGATCTAACTTCTAACGGAATTCCAAAGCGGCTGAAAGTAGATTTACACTTTTCGATTATTTCTTCTGAATTCAGTCTCTGAAGTGGGTAAATGTCGAAATATCTTGAAAAACAGTCTGTTATTACGATAATCCATTTGCCTTCATAATTGAACAAATCCAAGGCAGCTGATTCCCATGGTCTATTCGGCATAGTACTAGGGAGAAGAGGTTCATGTATATTATGTCTGTTTTCCGAACAAATTTTGCACTGGTTAACCCTCATGGCGATATCTGACGACAATCCAGGCCACCAATGACATTGCTGTGCTCGCAGTCTGCATTTGGTGATTCCCATGTGTCCTGAATGTATTCGGTGAAGCATGTCTTCACGAAGAGATCTTGGAATTAAAATTCTCGTTCCTCTGAGAGTTATACCTTCTGAAACTGAAAATTCATCCTTAACAGGAAAGTGTGCTAATAATTTAGATGGTAATTTTTCCTTTTCAGGCCATCCTTGTCAAATGATGGTAGAGATTTCACTACATTCTGGGTATACATACATGTTCGCATATTTCTTTGATTTTATCATCTGATACATTTCTAGTTTGAACAATGTAATGCACATATGCATCTAACTCTTCATCTAAATCGTAATTTTCAGTTTCATTCAAGGGACTCCTAGACAAACAATTTGCAACAGAAAGATGTGCTCCCGGTGTATAGATCATTCTGTATGAATAACACATTATTCTTAAGCGAAGACGACGTAGGCGTGGTGATAGCTCATCTAACTCTTTGGTTGTGAATATTTTCAACAATGGCTTATGGTAAGTTTTGATAATTATTTCTTTCCCAAGAACATATTCTGTCAACTTGTCACAGCTCCACGTAATGGCAAGTCCCTCTCGTTCGATGTTTGAATAGTGTTTTTCTGTCCCTGTTAGTGTACGTGATATGTATGAGACAGGTTGCCATGTTTCATTTGTTTTTTTGTAATAGAACTGCACCCAAGCCATTGGAAGATGCATCAGTTGATAATAATGGTGGGTAGCATATGATCATAAAATGGTAATACTGGAGCATTACATAGAATTTCTTTGATCTGATCAAAAGATTTCTGTTGGTGTGTCCCCCAACACTATTCGTTTTTTAAGTTCAAAAGATCGTCTATGGGTTTCAAAATTGCACTTTTGTTAGGAATGTATTTTCCCAGAAAATTTACTAACCCAAGGAAATGCTGTACTTTTTTTTTTTTTTATCTGTAGGAGGTTTTAGTTCCATAACTGCTTTAACTTTTGCTTCACCCGCTCTTATTCCATCTTGAGAAATGGTATGACCAAGAAATTTGACAGATTCCTGTGAAAAAAAATTGTTTTTTTATTAAGAGTGATAACAGCGTTTTGAAATTTTTTCAGAACTTCTTCCAATATTTTGTCATGCTCATCTTGGTTGCTGCCCAAAACTAGTGTATCATCTAGATAATTAATTGCATTTTTGTCCTCTGAATATTTCAGAAATACGATATTGCAACTCATCAGGTGCAGATGTTATACAAAATGGAAGAAATTTGAATTTGAATCGTCCAAAAGGTGTCAGAAAAGTTGTCAAGTCTTGAGATACTTTATCCAATGGGACCTGTCAAAATCCATTATTGGCATCCAATTGGGAAAACACTTTGCCCGTAGATAGCTGAGCTAAAGTGTAATCAATTGATGGTAATGGGTGTACTGGTCGTCTCATAGACTCGTTAAGTTTGGAAAGATCTACACAGATTCGAATATCTCCATTCTTTTTAGGTACAATCACCATAGGTGAGCACCACTCTGTTGGATGGTGAACAGGTTCAATGACACCCAATCTATCAACAATTTTCTCTAGCATATCTTTTTTTTTTTTTTTTTCTTTTTCTAAATATGGAAGTGGGACTTTACGAGTTGTAAATATTGCACTTGGTTTTGCACCAACTTTCAATTCAATCTCATAATTTTTTTTCATTAGACCCAGGCCAAAAAAATAGACGAGGGAATTTCTGGAAATAGGTTTCCTTCACTTCTTGATCTGATACACTCCTAATGTGTGGGAAAAGGTAAAGTTTCTCAATAGCGGGTTTACCAAGAAGTGGTATATTGCATGAATCAGATACGTAAAATGTTTCAACACAGTCTATATTTTTGTAATGATTCTAGTCTGAACTATACCCTTAACTGAAAGAGGTTTTCCATCAGCACAAACCAAGTTCTTGCTAGTTCTCTGGAGTGGGAGTTTCCTGTCTAGATTAATGTCTGCTGGTAATATAGATACATCAGTCCTTGTGTCAATTTTGAATAAAATTGTAGATGCCCCAATTTGAACAGGAATTGTCCATGGATCATGTAATGTAGAGACTTGATAGTCGATTTTTCCAACCAAAAAATAAGCTGCCCTGATCAGATAATAATTCTTCCTGTCCAACTTGGTTAACATGTTTTGCACGGCAAACTCTCGAAAAATGACCTGTTTTTGAACAGTGATAGCATTTCGCATCTTTTGCTGGACATTTATTTCGACTGTGTAAACACTTGTAACCACACCAATTGCAGTGTACTTGTTCAGGTTTTTTGTTGAAAACACTAAAATTTGTGTCATAAGTAATATGTTTCGTCTTTACAAAACCACCCTTTTCTTGAACCTTGTCAATAGAAGCTATATCGAGTTCGGCTTTTTGTCGGTTCAATTCCTCCGAGTTGCGAAGAGTGGTAATAGCTAATTGTAATGTTAAATTTGGGTCTAACTGCAGGCGATCACTAAGTGTTTGATCTCTCATACCAATGATAACAATCATGAGTATCATCTGTTCCTCCAAGTCACCCCATTCGCAAGTCCGAGAGAGATTATATAAATCAGTGATAAAGTTTCCTGCAGTTTCCATTGGATTCTGTCTTTTCCTTAAAAATCTCGCTCGTTCATAAATTATATTTTTGCAAGGAGCAAAACAATTGTCAAAACAGTTAAGGACAACATCATAATTTTCTTTGTCCTCATCGTGAAATGAGAATGATTCTAAAATTTCCTCTGCTTTTTCTCCCATGCAATATATAAGAACATCTATTTGTGTCTTACCTGGATTATTCTTCAAATTACTAAATGCACGATATCTCTCAAACCTTTTATCTAAGTAGACCATTCATTAGGCTTGAAAGAGAACTGTTCAAGAGTCTTAACATTTATAGTTAAAGTTTTTTCAGTTCTGTTCTCCGAATCGTTCATTTCAATACTGAATTTCGACTGCGCCATGTTTTATAAGCAATAAAACTTACGTGTTTTCAGTTTCGATTTCTTTTTTTACTTGTTCTTTTACATTTTCAACTTCCATTCAACAACAAAAGCTCTTTTGTTTTTTTTCTCCTAGTTCATAGAGTTTAAACTTACATAGAATTCAGTACTTCCCAAACACTTTTTAACAGGATATGGTTCGAAGCCAATCCCGCTGCACAGTTTAATTTTTATTGATTTCTTGAAAGTGTAAATTTCTTTTGTGCTCGTCCATAGACGACGAATTAGTGGTTATCAAAGGTATGACACTTCTATGCACACAAGTTTATTGTCCTTTATACCCTTAATATACGGTTATTTGATATATGATATATTTCTACGAAATACTGTTAACTTTGAGCACATTTTTAATAACTAGTTGTTTCATTTGTTTCTGAGGAAAATCCTTCTTTAAAAACAAAATGGGTTTCCACTATAGCGTCATGTAAAATAAGTAGTCTTATTTTAGGCATGATGATTATCTAGGTTTTAGTTTTTTCGTACAGTTTTGGAATTGCTTTAAAATATTTTTGATTTCATTGAAGTCGTCTGTTTCCTTTTCAACAAAAAAAAAATGCTGTTTTGCTAGTACCGAAACTCACTGTTCACGGAATGGAGAAGAAAGGAATATTTTTATGGTACTTATTGAGTCGAGACACGTCAGATCTGAAATTTCTTTAGCGTCTTCCGGATGGAAAACATGGGTACTGGGACGTCCGCCTAAGTTATGATATATCTTCAAAGGGTATCTCGAGAGCGGGCGATGTGTATCTTTATTGGGATGCGCAGAAAATGATAAAAAGTATTTGCATCGAAATAAGGGAAATAAAGAATAGAAATTGCATCAGTTTTACGGCTGCAGTAAAACAGAAAGTGTTGTTGAGGTCCTACCCTTGCGACAGCTATGTCTGAGTGCAGTAGTATAACTCGGGAAGGTCTTGAAGATCCAAGGCGACAGACAGCGTTTATAGAAGGTTCAATGGACTGAGGAGCATCCGATAACCCAGTTACCAATTTTTTTATGAAAAAAAAAATACTTTTGTCAAATCTGCAACAGCGTGGAGAATTTTATTCGCTCCTGCCAGACTGTATGTTCCAAGTGCCAATGAAAATGTAGTAAAAAGATGACAGTATGCATGCAGGAATTATTGTGCTCTATCTCTACTTTCCTCCGCTCCATAGATGCGTCAATCGGTTTGAATACATCGTTCCATACTTCACGGACCATTCTCTTCTAGAGGAGCAAGTAACTGAGGTCGGATTGAACTAATTCCCGGTCCGAAATATATCCTTGCTGAGAGGTTCTTAACAGTCCAGAAATATTTGAAGTAAAATGTAGATGCATCTTCCTGGTAAGGGTCACTTTTACACTGCAACGACAAGGGAAATACTGCTTTGACGTTCTTCAAAAGTACATTGTTGTTGTTGTTTCAAATGCACAGTTGAAGTTAATCATGGCCGAGAATTACGTGTTGAAAATTATCACATCCGTAGGAGAACAGAGTTTATTAAACCACAAGAGGCGTTGTAAAGTCAAAACTGTAGATTTTACTGTCACTTCTTATTGTCATGGAGTTTTTACAATTTTTATAAACTTAAAAATATGTATTCTGTGAGAACAATTTATAGATCTTCGAAAATTCTTTTAACAACAAAACTGCCTACTGCCATGTCTCACACAAATACAAACAAAAATGGAAAAATTACCGTGTAACTCAGTTCCTCTTTTCCAATCAGTCATAAATTTGTCATTCAAATAAACTGCGCTTAAATTCGTAGATAACCACTGTGTCACAAGAATTTCCATGTCTAGTCCCTTACTGTCATTAGGATCAATAAAAGTTGCAAAGTGGACAACGATAAACCAATTCATACTTTCTGACAACTATCTAGCTACTAGGAAGCTCATTGTTCAAAACATATGTTATCGAGCTATTCATTTTAAAAGTATAAAAAATATGAAAAAAAAAAAAAGTTTTTTGTCATACCTAAGGGGTTTGCCCGAAGTTATTTCATTGGTTATTTATCGCTAATTTGCCGTTCAGTACACCTTGGCGGGCGAGGATAATTTGAATGATGAATATCACTTTTTTTGGGTGTGTGATTTTCCTGTGTGTTTCAGTTTCTTTCTGAGCTCCTCATTCCACCGTTGAATTGTTTCCAAGACATCTCACATAGTCTAGCCTTCAGGGTTGCCGTTGGACTGCGAGTTTTCTCCCACCATGAATTCAGCTGTAGATTCATCCTCACGTCATATAATCGTTACAAACGCCTGCAATTTCAATATTAAGAGCACTATAAAGGAAGCGCTAGATGCCGCATTTCAGGCACGGAAACTCGATTGCGCGTCAACAACCGCATCGTCTTCATGGGTGGGGCGCGGAAACTGCTGTAGTTTTTAGGTAGTGGTTATTTTCCAATGAGACTTGAATGAATGACCACACTTTTTACTAACGGATGGTGCGTAGTAAACTCCAGCGCGAGATTGTCTAATTTTGTTTCACGATTTAGGTTGGTATTTTTTACGAGACAGCAACCTGAAGCCGTTTTCAGCCATTCTGATGCCGATCTAATATATCTGTCAGTGTCCTTCCAAACCTCTGTTCACATATTATAGTTGGACACGATATTTAAAAACGAGATTCTAGTGTACAGGTACATTTTATTAGGAGATGCACTTCATGAATTATGCAGTGTTGCTTCAGCGTGTGTTCAACCTGCCCAACGTTTTGCACATTTGTCTACGGAATCCAGGCCCATTGCTGTAAAAGCCTGCAAACAGACAGTTTCTGATTACAAATTCATTAAATTTTACATTCAAAATTTGTTGCGAGAAGGCATTATTGAAGAAAGCATTTCACCATAGAGAGCCCAAGTCTGGGTAGTACCATCAGAACATCGTAAGCGTAGGATGGTTGTTGATTATTCTCTGACTATTAACAGATATACTTAACCGAATGCTTTACCATTGCCACGAATATATGACATAGTGAAAATAGCATCGTCTTACAAGGTTTACAGCTCTGTTGACCTCAAAAATGCCTACCATCAAATACCTGTCAGAGTGAAGGATAACCCTAATACATCATTTGAGGCATGTGCGAAACTTTTTCAGTTTACACATATACCATTTGGTGTTTAAAATGGCGTCCCTGCATTTCAACGAGTCCTCTCTAAAATTATTGAAATTGAATGAGTAAAGGAAGTTAAGGTATAGGGCTACTTGGATAATTAAACAGTCTGTGTTAATGATCGACTAGAGCATGATAAAAATTTACAAGATTTCATGAAAAATGTTTCCAAATATCACCTTACCTTGAACATGGTGACGAGATCCTTCTCTCATAGAACAATTCATCTCTTGGGAAACGTTATAAGTCATAAATATATAGTGTCATATCCTGACAGTCTGGAACCTCTTAGTACATTGCCTGCACCTAATGACACAACTACCATTTGCAGAGTGCTGGCAAGTTTTCACATTATACTTAGATTTTTTCCTAAATTTGCTGAGAAGGTACATATGCTAAACCGTAGCAGCGTTCCCTTGAATTCTCAAGCCATGAAAACATTCCAAGGATTAAATTAGACATTGCAAATTCTGTCGCATTATCTGTTGATACGAAATTGACACTGACAGTTGAAACTAGCGCCTCTGATTATGCAACTTGACCAACCTTATCGCCTGGGTGGGAGGCGAATAATCTGACCACTAGGCCACCGCGGAATCCATGAGCATTATGGACTTATAAATAAAAAAACTTTAAATTGTGCCACAAATATTAAAAAGGGCGCTCCGGGGAATTAAAGATAAACAATATTAGGTTATAATTTAGTGTCAAATAATTCATTATTAATCCGAATTATTATTATGAGTAGCAGTAGCCGTAGTAGTAGACTTAGTAGTAGTAGTAGTATTGTTTCCAATTTATTGTGTTAGTGTATTCCAAAACAAATTAACAAATGTTCCTAATATATTTGAATGTAAATAAATTACTTCTGCCGTATCAACATTGCAACATGCTGAGCAAGTGGAAGTACTTTCCTGAATTTAGGTGATCAGGCCTCAGGACTCACGAGATGACGTCGAGAGGACGGCGTGTCCTCGGATGTTAGAGAGAATGCCATCACGCACTAAGATGTTTGTGTTCACTTATAGATGCGCCATGGGCGCTCCGAGGTGTTGTGGATGCAAGTCAGCACATGGTCGCGGTGCATGTCCGAAACATGGACAGCTACATCATATTAAGTGGTTAAATAAAGGAAACAAAGTGTGTACAGTACACCCGTCATAGAATGAAAGAAAACTCACCCAATCGACGGTGAAGAGAAAATTATCACATTTATATGCAATAAAAACCTAATAAAAATACGCACTTCTTCGTTACGTGACGTGATCGAAAAATAGAGAAGGCAAACTCAGCACATTGCAAGTGCATTCGAATCGATACTGGTCGAATACATTCTTATACAATTCTGTGGTCAGAAAATAACTAATAAATATATTTTACAATTAACGTTTTTGTAAAAAGGACAAATACACATTAATTTAATAAAACTTTATTTTAAATTTTACCAAAGTGTCAAAACATTAATACAATTCAAGATACAAGAATAAATGTAAGTAATTTAATGCTGACCACAAAACCAAGACCTTAATAACACACGCATATTTGAAAATTAACTACCATTTAGCTTGGCGGGACAGAAAACTTATTAAACCCAGTCTCGGTATAGAGAACAAGTTTTCTAACAACACTGCTGGTGCCCAATAGTCGCCATCTTGTGACAACAATAATTTTGGCGTACACTTTGAAAAGTTACAATAAACTGTAATTTAAGAGAAAATTAAAAGAGACAGAACTATCAAAAAGTGAATTTGTTTTCTCAAAAATTAAAGCACTTTAACGAAATACTGGTAAAAATAAACTAGCATAGCAAACAAAAAGGTTGTGCCGTCTGGCACAGTACGTATCAAGAATATCCCTTTCTCTCTGGAAGAAATTCGGAAGATACAGTCGACGTGTCGCATCTCTGCTGAAATTAAGCCATATTTCCTCAAGCAGAAAGGGCACCTTATCACAGCTACTTAACCTTTACAGAAAGAAAAAAAATTTACTTTAAAGGCCTTTTACCTTCGAGCTCTAAAAATCGTTACCTTCTGGTCATTGTAGATCAATCCTCAGGGTGGGCGTTTGCATTTCCATGTCAAGAAACTAGTGCTACGACAATAGTTGAAAAATTACGAGAACTGTTCTGGTTATTTACAGTTCCTGCGTACCTACACAATGATCGAGGTTCGAGCTTCATGTCTCAAGATCTGAAATATTTTCTCAGTACGATAAGAATAGCTACAAGTCGATTACATCATATAATCCTGAAGAAAACAGACAAGTAGAATGTTGCGTGCGAATTATATGGAAAGGTAACGCATTGGCACTTTAGAGTAAGAATCTAGAAAACACAAAATAGGAACAAGTGTATTACGATGTCTTTCAGTCTATAATATATTTGCTATGCACTTCCATTAATACGACACCTCATGAAGACTGTTTAGTTTCTCTCAGAGGTCAAGTATGGGAGCTACAACTCCATCATGGTTAATGAGCTCTGGCCTTGTTCCGATGGAGCGTTCTATTAGACAATCAAAATTTGGACCACGTGTTGAAGTTGTACTTTTGAAAGTGATTCCTAAATAAGCTTACTACCATGTAAAACATCCAAATGGAAGAAAAACGCTTGTCTATTGAAAGTATAACTTAAAGATAAATAATATTGTTTAAAACCATCGCTATTATAGAAAGTGTTCAGTGTTAAATTGCCGTTATAAGTTCTGAAAAAGCTAAAGTAATTTTAAGTCGTAAGTATGTGGTGTCGTAATTGGGAGTTACAGTTTAGTTTTTTTTTTGTAGGTGTGCTTGAAACTTCTGGTGATGTGAAGGTGTTCCGGCGTGCCCAAGTTGTGTATACTGCATGATTCAACAAAAAATATAATGTAGCTCAGTTGAGTTGGGATTTGTTGTTTAGGAAACAACAAGGAACGGATTCTTTTAATTTCGCAATGTTCGTGGAAGAATTATATTTATTACTTGTAGCTACAGTTCTTGTAAATCGAGTGCTTAACATTTTTTTACATATATATTATCCATTATTTTCTCTTGAACATACACTGGTCAAACGTGATCTCAGATGTTAATAAAAGCAAATAAAAGTTCAAAATAAATTTCCTTACGTGTTATTCAATTTATTCTTTAAAAATGCTCCTTTGAGAACAATTTAAATTTCTTTACATAAAATATATTGTTTATCCAACATAACATCGTGTAAAAAACACAACTAAACTATCGCTTAACGTAACTGCTGAACGGTTTTAATATTGTTGTTACTGATTACAAAACCAATATTTATGTACTTACAATAAAATATTTATATACGTAAACGATATTCGGTATTAGATTGTTTTATTATTATTACTATTACTATTATTATTATTATCTGCACACCAAATGTCTGTTGTGGCAGACAAAACCCACGTTCAAAGTACCCAGAAAAGTGTTCTTACTTTAGTTCGGCCTCTCCAAATGTGCATAGCAGTCTTGACGTCAACATTCGATTTTTGAATACGATTCACGGCAAATACGCCCTCGAGCAAACCCTTCGGCTGAGAGCACTTCACAAGCCCTACCTTGCGATTTTCGCAAATCTAATATTTATAACATCCTTACATCGCCGGGATTCGCGGTATTTTATCTTCGCGCTGTTTTCTGGGCTTTAACTTTGTCCTTAAAAAGATGACGATGATAGGAAAACTCTCTAATTCAACGAACTTTATTTACGTTCTTATTTTCCCCAAGGTAGTTCGATTTTAGTTTTAAAATTTGACCATATAAGCTTACTAAGAAAACCATTATCATATATGCAAAGCGTACATTATCACAAATAGTAGAAACAAGACACATACATGTCCGTATACGCATATCCATACACATATTAATACATGAATACATGCATATGTACAACTGCATCACTTTATTAAATTAACCGACACATTCCAGAAGATGACGCGCTATAAAGAAGCTAGTAGATTACTAACACGATATTTTGTACATAATTTAAATATTAAAAGTGAAATGAGTCTTCTAAAACCAAATTTAAAAGTTCATTTGTCGAAGTAATGGAAAATAAAAACATTTAAATGATAATAACACTCCGAACATTGTTTTGTGTTATAGGAATCTTCAAACTACGGCAAACATCTGTTTTTTTTTTTTTATTTTACAGTAATAAAAATAATGAAAATAAAAGAGCTAACCAACATATTTTGTACACAATTTATAACCGTCTGAAAATGGATACGTTTGATCCTGGATTATTAAGCAGAATCACAAATGGTCTCCGTGTTGCAAGTGCGTATGTCCCAGCGATTTAGTTCAAAACACGCATTTAGCTTGCGCGCAAGATACACGTAGATCGCGATGAAGTAAGAACTTCGGACGACCATTTTATCTAAATTTACAATTAAAAATATTTAATGTGTCTTTCGAGTTCACGTTTAACTGTGGTACAATCTTAACACTTGTATTGTTACTTAAGGTGATTTGTTTATATTAAAAAGTTGCAGATAACCATAAATTATCTGAAAAGGAAAAAAAAACAACCAGGGCTTCAGAACTGCTGACTTTATCGCAAAATGTCTATACGTTGGTGTTTAACATGTATATGTGTGTATAGTCTGTCTCATGTAAGGATTCCACTTTTTAACAGTTGTGTCGGTATTATTGTATTAGCAGTATCCATTGAATAAGCAGTTTATTTTCTCTATCAGGAGTGATTTTTACAATAGTATACTCAGATGGCTCACAAAGTGTGCAGTTTATCGAAATTAAAAGTATTTACCTGCATAAATTTTTACACATGATAATCTTCAGAAATGCCCAAAAAAATTGAATTCTTACATGAGACAGACTATAGGTAGCGTTGCTAAGTGTTCGGGGTCGTGACGCTGCACTGACATATCACGTGTGTTTAGAACGAATACAGCAACTCAAAAGCACACGCAAGAAAATATTTTACTTAAATAATTCTGCTCAGTAATCGAGTATTAAATGTTCCAATAACTGTAATCCATGCAAAACTTGTAAACGAGAGTAGGGTGGCCACCCTTGTAATTTTTATTGCTGTGGTTTGAAGATCTAAGCAACACAATACAATTTTCAGAGTGTTAAAATTTAAAGTCTCTTTCGATATTTGGGAGGGGAAATAACATTAAACCTTTGTTTTCAAATCCCTAATCAATTTAAGATTTCTATGACTTTTATAAACGTTATAGTGTGTAAGTACACACATACAAGATGTTTTTAACTTATGTTACAAACTTTGGGAGGTGATTATTTTTCGAAAATATTATAAAGTTACACAACGAAATTTTAGCCTTGCGCAAAATTCACCCTCCGAAATTTAATTATAAATTTGTATTTTGGCAAAGTATGAAAACGACGGAGTTAAATTTCAATTCTGTGCACAACTATTAGTATTACAAAGATCTTCACAATAAATCAATAAAACGCTTTTAAAAACTCTCACCTTTATGAAAGTAGCAGCTCTTATTGACCAGAACTTCTGTAACGTTGGGTTTTTGTGAACATTCCTTGCTGCCCTTTTGAACAGATACATGAAGTAATGCGGCGGAACACCATTTTTTATTATTTTGCAGAATCACAATCATTCGCATCTTGGTGTTCCGACCAGCTGTGTCTCAGCCTGAAGACGGGGATAGATCGCAATCCCAGAAATGTTACAATTTTTCGTTGGTTTTAACTTGTGTTGTGTTGTCTATTGCCTTGTGTTTGTTGTCCAAAGTTCACTGTTTTTCGTCTATTTCCATCTTGTTTCACATTGAGAATCTGGTTCTATATTTGTGTCTGTCTTTTGTGTATGTCTTTTGTGTCTAGGTGTTGTGTAGATATCCGACTGAATTCCATTTCTAGAATTCTTTGTTGTCTAATATAACTTTTATTTTAAAAAATTGGCAGAATTCCTCTAGGATTGCTATTTTTTATATTTTTGTCTGCGTTTTATATTTGTTTTTTTTTTCTTGTTCGTTTTCGTACTTTGTCATTCAACGCATTTTTGATCAGCTAAACATGATCAATGGCGTATGTCTACAATCCAATAAAATTTAATGAAGTAATTAATTTTGTTGTGTTCAACGTGTTGTATGTCGAAACGCGTTTATGTAAACCAATTTCTTTACTCTCGTTGCCTGATGCTTATAACGCTAAGTAAATTAGCTTTCGTTTTTTAACTGACTACTTTAATGTATTTTATTGCTTTAGATTGTTTACATAATTTCAACAACTTTGTTTCCAGTACTTCAGATTTTCCCCATTCAGATTATGGCATTGAACGTATATAAACGAACATAAGATCTTCTGAGGATACAGGGATATTTAAATACTTTGATCCTCGTGTGTTAATGGATACGATAAACTGTCATTGTGCAGGTTGTAGGCGTATCTCGTATAAGTATAAATTTACATACAACAAATAGTCCTAAGAAACGCATATTAACTCCCGTTGATAAGAAAAACTTGCCCGTGACATTCTGTGAGCATTTTACGAAAGTGTAACGTTGTATTTTTTTTCCTTCCCACTTTCGAATACCTTCTTTAAATGTTGTATTTCAGCAAATAAGGAAACATGTAATTATTCGTCCTTTCTTTCCTCTATAAAAGAAACTAATAATGTCGTTTTAACACAAATATATATAATGAATTATATAACGTGTGTCATCAGATTGGTAAAAATAGAGCCTACAAGAGTATGTATAATATCTGGCACATATACCCTGATAACATCTATTACGTTCGTGTTGATAAGACAAAATGTTTTGCTGCGATCAAAAAATGCACACGTCTGCTCCGAACGCGTACAGCACTGAAGCTAGTTTTGATAAGAAAATGAGAGTTAAGAATTACTGTTGGTGTACTTATGCCGTACAACTTAGTACGATGTGACTGACGGCTGAAGTTAGAAATTAAAATAGCCATTAAGGGAGTTGGAAACGTAATAATTAAAATTGTTTATATTTATGCCAAACACTGTTCAACTTTTACACATCAGATAACATGTAATATCCCCAAATGAAATAAGTTAGGCCCTAATAGAGTTAGCATAATCGCTCATTATTAAAGTCACAAAATGGCCGTTGTGGTGCAGAGAAATCAAAAACAAAAGTTATTATCTTGCAGAATCACGATATTTCATATTAATACTAACTGCCAAAGGCTACTTCAAGACATTTTTACTATTACAGAGGGATACAGTTTGCATTTTTTTAAATGAATGTGAATGGGTAAATTTCTTGTGTTACTTTGTGAGTTTTGGATGTTACTGAATTTTTCAAAACTAACTTTTGTCAAATACGTTTTAGAATGCATTGATACACTGAATTTCATTTCCAGTAATTTTGATTTCATAAGTTAATTACTTTTTTTAACTTTCTCTACACTGCAACGGCTATTTTGTGAATTTTTTAATGATTATGTACAATGTATGGAGCCATTTGCTTATTTGGGAAAGTGTAATCTTATCTTATGAATAAAAGTTGAATAGTTTTCAGCAGAAATTTAAATGAAAGAATGAATTTGTACGTGTCCAACGGTCTTAATAAGTAAAAAAATAACACACAGTCTCTTTGTTCCAAGGTAAGTAAATATCGCACAGAAGTTTTTTATTTGTTACAGTCCAATGTTACCGTGCATGCTGTGTTTTTTTATTCAGAAGTACGTTGCAAGTATCGTGTTGTAAATCATCACTAACCTCATTGTCAAATACTTTTAGTCGTTTTGCTGTGATTGTTTAAATTTTGAATAAAACTTTTTGCAGTGTTTAAAGTAACTCTAAATATATAAAACTTAACACTAAAAGTTATATTATTTCTGCAAATCTATTTAATGATAGATAAGGATCTTTAAACCCAGTGTGCTGGTTTTTTTTACATTTGAAAAGCATTAGCGAAATTATGGGCCTTGAAAAAAGCTTAATGTAATATTTTTTGGAGTTTTCTTTATACATATTCTTGGCTTAATAATATGACTTAGTTATGCCCACGATTCACTTCCATGTTTTTAATTACATAATGAGAGATTTTAATAAAATCACGCGACGTATTTCTAACGTTCCGGAATCAATTTGGGTTGCTATTGTATTCCTTCCCAAATTATACGTACTTTCTTTTTACATTGTGCGGTTCTTCTGCAACCTGGCCACATTCACTCACAATGGCTTCCGTAAAAAAAAGGTTCAATTAGTGATTTAATATTTTGAAACGAGAATAATACTCACATATTTACACGGTAAAACACTTCCTTCGTCATAATTCTTTGTAGCAAAGATAATAATTTCTTGATAAAAAAAAACTTGTGTTAAATATACCGCACCTATCTTACCACAAAAACAAAAAATGCATTATCGCAACAACAGGTAACTTTGCAGCGGATCAATTTTATACAAACATTTTGTTTTGAGCAACTGTGATATTTGCATGCAGTGAATATTTATGATTGCTTCACTAAATCACGTCCAAGCAAAACTCCTACGGAAATATTGCGATTAGAGGGGAAAACAACAAGAATTTGGTGACCAAGTGCTCAGCTGTAGTGACTTTGCATTGTGTGAACTTGAACTAGAAAAATATTCTCAAGCTGGCGGAACTCTTGGGTAGATATTTGAATTAAGGGGGTCGTCTGGGTGAACACATTTTACGCGTTCGTGGTCTAGAAGCGTGGAAGCGGTAAGGACGAGACATAACGGGTATCAAGCCTCACTCTAGCCTCTAGGTGCAAGTTACTGTACTGCCGCGCTGTCTTCTAGCCGACAACTAGCCTGCATGAGACTTCCAGTGGTCACCCTATAATTTTACGACGTATAACTAACGATAAATGTATATTGTACACGCCAATCCTTTTTAAATTATCCTGCGGCTAGATTTACATACGTATAGATGACCACAAAAACACACATTTTCGTCATTTTCAGACGCTAGATAACGTGTGGGCGTGGTACATAATTCAAAGCTAAAAACATGAATCTGTAACTGTAGGTTTCTTGAAGCCAATTTGCGAAAATTAAACGATGCAACCCTAGACAACAGTTTTAGACAACGTTTTAAACAAAATTGTTTCCAGTGTTACGAACTTCTGAGGCACAATCTCTGACTCCGGAACCTCGTGCATTTAACTTCGGCGCAAGAGATCACGCGTAACGAATTAGTAATTCTGGATAAGTATTTACTCATTAAGTTAGCAAATACCATTACCTAGGATTGTCATTGAGTAATTTATTCATGTTGGCTTCGAAAAAAGCGTAGAAATCAATTAATGTTTTCTGCATTTATTTATCTACCACGCACTCTTAAGAGCACCGTCTACAGTAATTTTCATCACATTTTTTTAGTTTTATATTTGTAACAGAAATTTTTTTTACTACTTTAAACTCAAAAAGTGACTATATTTCGCTCTTATGAAATTTTTTTATCTCGTATAGTTTTTGCATAATGTGACGTTAAAGTCAAAATTTGCATGTTTCCGTTTTAAGGATGACACTAAAACCGTTTCACTTACCAAACTTAAAAAATTCACAGTGAATAATGATGTTGTAGGCTACAAGTCCATCTGTGTTAAACCACCAAATTAATTATTTTTGTATTTACAAAAATGCATTGAATTATTTAAATTGTTTTTTTTTTTAATTTTAGCATTTTAATTTAAATAGGCTACACAAAGTTTTTATTCTTTGCTTTTATGTACGTCAAATTGTAGCCTGCGAAGTCTTTATCCGCTGTGAATTTTTTCAGTTTGGTATGTCGTTTGGTTTTAGTGTAGTCCTTAAAACGGAAACATGCAAATGTTTGCTTGAACAAGCCATTACGAGAAAACTACCAGAGATAATTTAATTTCATAACAGCAAAATTTGGCCACATTTTGTGTCTAAAATAAGAAAAAAATCTGGTACAAATTAAAAAAATTAAAAAATTGTGAAGAAAATTTTTGTAGCCGTGCCCTTAATGATTATTGGTGAACTTGAAATGGGTATATACACGTTTAAATGCTTTAATTGCTATTCCTAAACGTACATAACTCATGTGCGATGAGAAGTTACCGAATGATCTGATAACGGCCGAATCTCAGCACACAGCTCGGCGATCTAGGCAAGCGGTCACCTTAAGGTGTAAGCAGGCGGTCACCTTAAGGTGTAAGCGGAACTTCACGCTTCAAATGCGTTTTTTTTTTTTTTTACGAAAAAATTTTACGTGTGTCCTTTGTGCCAACGTACGAAAAAGAAACAAACTTCGAAGAAGATCGGAACCTCATTGTTAAGACATCATGCTCGTTAAAAATACTGTCCCTAAGCCCTACAACATTGCTAAAAACGGTATTTTCAAACTTCCGTACTTCAAATTTTCTAACCAGATGTATGTGAAACTCAGATTGCGACCTGCACTGGACTTAGTTGCAGACTTTCCACCAACAAAATTATATGGTCACCGCTCAAGTCCCATGGCAAAACAGTTCGGCGGGAACCTTGCATGCTAGTTCAGCGCTTGGCTCGTTGAGGCGATGCGACATTTGTTGAGCGCTTCAAGGTCGACCTTATGTCTCCGTCGTTTCTGAGCCTCTAACGCGCAGGTAGGCGGCGCCCTTAAGGGAGATGGAGTGTCTAAGCAGTGAATTATCAAACATTTTTTTTCACAAATTATTGAAAATCAAATCTCTAAAATGTGTAGTTGTTATGATTTTTCGCCTTCTTACAATACAACAGTTACCGACTTTCTTATACTTCGAGCACTAACGGCAGAAAAGGAAAAACATTTTTTTTTCTTTCGGCAGTCAGTGGTCCAAAAATAGGAACACCAGTGGCTATCTATTAATGAAAGTAAGTATACGAAAGTATCATCTTCGGACTGTCAAGCCTTGATATTCCATATTAAAAGATATTTTTCACTGCTTTGGCGCTTCATCCCCTTAAATATCTGCAGAATGATTGAAGGAACACGTCATTGGTCACGAGTGAGAGACTCTTCTGAATAAAGTGTCCGGAATGCATATTTGTAAGGATGAAGATGTAGAAGGCCTGTCTCATCTTGAACGTGAAGGTGATGACGAGAACCTCGCGACAAGTTAGCTCCCTGGTTCCAAGGTGACAGAGCTGCCTTAAGGGTGGAACTCGTGCCACGAAAGAGACGGTGTGATCGGAGAAAGGAGGGGGTTGAAGATGACACAAAAAAGGGATTTGAACCCGTCGTAGAGAGACGAGTACCGTAGCGTCAAGTTGATTACCAGCGTCGATAAAAACCGATGAAGAAGCTCTTTCCTTTGTTACCAACGGCGGGCGGACTCTCGCTCCAGACTCCCGAGGAAAAAAAAAGTCTCCCCTCATCACTTTCTGACTGGAGAAATATAAAATGGAAATAAGAATGAGCCGCGAAGGCTCGTAAATGATGAGATGAAGTACGGCCTCAAACAAAAGAGGTGCGGGGCATGGACAGGGAGGGGGTAGAGAGGGGTGTGCCGTCAGGAATGGTGCTCGAAACAATGGTTAGCTCGCAGGAAGAGACGGGGAATTATGGGTATTGCGCCGAGTCCGAGCAGAAAAGAATAAATAGGCGCCGGCGGGAAGGCCGGGGGGGAAAGGGGTTGTTAGAGTGGGCGTGAAAAGCTTCAGAAGAAAAGAAGGGGGGGGGGGGGGAAAAAAGAGGGAGGAAGTAGGATTCGGAATTCATTCCCAGGGTGAAATTGAACGTTGGTAGGGGAGCACGCCCGATATACCTCAGCTTCCACGCACTGACCCAAATGAAATCTAGGACGTGCAAACTTCTTTCCCGCGAAGGTGCCACTTACCGTGAATTGGTGTTTACCCAGTGCAGCTGGGAAATGAGCACGGTAAGAGTTTCCGGCCGATTGGAACCTCTGGAAAAAATCTACGAGTGCTGTTAAGGGAAAAGACATATTCACCAATTTCTTTCCTCTGAGACTTTGTTTTCCAACTATGAGTTAAATACGTTTATCCGTAGATCACATGCATACACAAATTTATTTTAAATCAAGTCTACTTTGGAAATGTATGATGTCACCTAATTGGTAATAAGAAACTTTATGATCAGTAATTTTCTAAACATCATCACATTTAATTATATTAGTCTCGCCGAACAGTAACTATATCCAGTCATCCTTCTACACATTCAATACCCGCAGTACACTGAAAATTTGTTTATATTATTTTCATTACAGAAACCTATAGTAAACTGGTGTCAACTTCATTCACCTAGAAGTGTGCCCTACATATGTTAAAACTTTATTGGAAGGTTACATCGGTAAACGATGCCGTATCTGTTCCTCCTTAATTATAAATAGTGCACAGTTATTTACTCTGAAACGAAAGTTGAAGTCGAATATACTGATTGCCCATACTTTTTATGTTGTTTATATGTGGCGATAATACCACGGGACATGATTTCTGCAGCAAACGGATTTAAAATGACAAGTCGAGGTAACCATGTTTATTAGACATGATTGTTTCAGTCTTACTACTTCCTCTCGAAATGTTGAAAATATTCTTTATACATTCTTTATAGAAAATAAATCCCCTATGGCCAAAGGGCCAGTGCCAGTCCGGCAATAATAATATAGCTTTCTAGTGACTACCAAAAAGGGCTATCAAAAATAAGGATTTAGTGAAATATAGTGGACATGCGTTATTGTAATGCTACATCGTCTCAGGAAAACCAGAGTAAATCAAGACAAACAGAAGAGAAAACAATCCGAATTGGCCGTAGTCAATAAAATAATTCAAGACGAATTGTGATGTCAAGTCAGAGAAAATACTAGAAAAACGTGAAATTAAAGTTCAAAACAAATAACAAATCGAAACAGCAAATAAAACTCTAGACACTTATATTAAAACAGCACAAACAATAATTAAGGCGAAGATAATGTTACATACAAAACATGATGTCCTAACAGCGACGTCACAAAAACAAGACTAGACAAAACACATAATAACGCAAGAGTTTCTCTCAAGCTAGCTAGTCGAGACGTTTCTGGAGCTGACATCTGCTTCCTTCTTCAGACAGACTCAAAGGCTTGAAAATTTTTAAGACTCATGTATGTGCTGATTACAGCCATTTCAGCTCTTTTCTCTTTTTTTTTTCGTACACTGATTTTTATAGACAACGTAACACTTCAATGGCGTATGTCCACAATAGTTCAATAAATAACTGAAACACCTTCCTCGCCACAACGAAATTTTCTTTAATCATGATCCACTGCAAAGTAATTTGCCGCGTAGGTACTAAGCTTCCGGTAAAGAAATCTTGCCTTGCAGAAAAGCAAATATGGAAAACGTATGTTTTGAGTCACACATTTTGTCTCAAATTAAATTTCTTTGAAATTAATGTAAGTTTCATTCTAGAAAATATTGTAATCATTTCAAAATGATGTTTTGGTTAAATTACCACAAATATCTTCACCACAAAAATTTTGTTGTTTTCGTTACCATTACTGTAACTTTGAAATAAAAATTTCCTTTGCGGCATAGAACAAACATTTTGTTGTAGCAACGAAAGTGTTTTAACTGTGCCCCTATTGCAAAAATCTTTCAAAGACATTACTAAAAGTGGTTGTCATACAGGACATCTTTATTCTTTCAAAGTGTGTTATACTTTCAACTTTACCGTCAATTAGATTTAGCTGTTACTTTAGCCGGTAGTTTAGCTCATATTGTTATACAGAATTTAAAATGTGATTTTATAAAATATTACAAAAATGCCTACATATGAATTAGATTACATAAAATAGACTCACACTTACTGAAAATGTGCAAGATAATCTGGCTAATGGTTGTCAAAGAAGGATTCATAACGCTACAAAAGTTTTCCGGTTCACATTAATTAAAATAATTTTCCAACAAGAACAAACAGGTAGATAAGTGAATTTGGCAACTCGAAAAATTAATTTAAGCGTAAATTTACGTCCTTAAGCCCTGTTAATGTGTAGTATTATGGAGTATGCTGTACCCGCTTCTAAATCGCATTATGCAACATTTACAAGTGGTCAAGTAGGCCTAAAACATGATGTTAGCAGCAATCACATTCGAGTCAATGAAACAGAGATCTTTATGAGTCAGATAAATTTACCTTCATTGGTCTTTGACATATCTCTGGTCCAGCACCAGCCGTGAATTTCTTGTACGCACACCAAGGCATCGATAATAAACTAAATGACCAAAGGAGTTGAATGTGGTCATCTTTTCATACAGCGCCTAACAGCTGTTAGTGACCATATAATTTTATGACGTAATATTTCTGATATATGTGAATTGTACCCGCCTATGATTTATTAAAATATTCTCAACCAAGATTATCGTGAATTTAAAGGACCACAAAACACGTATGTTTACTTGTTTAGCCGCGAAAAAAAAAAAAAAAAATCTTTGTCGATTTCTCAAGGATCTGAAAAATATATGCATGTGCGTGACATTATTTGAATGACTGTATGGATTTCCTAAGCAGACATCGCTCAGGTAAGTAAGCACCATTTAATTATCTTGTTTCTGGAGATACTCTGCGAACCGCTTGGTGGCTTGGTCAGGCGGGCACCTTAATAATGATCCAAGAATATGCGTAGCATGTTTGTATTAAATATTTCTAAAAGTTTTCAAACGCGTGTATTCGTTTGCACAGAAAGGAATGTGCTAGCCTTAAACATAGCCTTAAACTATAAAACGCGTTCGAAACTACTTTAAATATTTGTGAATGTTTTGCCAATAATATTTCATTAATTTAAAAAGCCAACAACATAAGCTTTTTACATTTATAAACATGTATAAAATAGCGAAATATAAACATCTAGTGACATCCCGTTTAAAAATTTAAAATATATATTTACGGGTTTTCCAGTGGAAAGAAGTGTATTGGCTGTTTATGTGTTGCTTATATGCAGGATCCGTATGAACATTTATGTTCAAAAAGAAATTTTGTCACTGTACGGGTGAATATTATAAATTTTATTTACTTTTGGTTACGTGTGTACAGCTTACAGGCTTGCGAACTGTTATATGCAATAAATATTTGCTGAAAGGTTTTTGTTATCATCAACACTTAAATGAAGATAATTTGTCAACCAAATATACTTCGAGGTTTAACTAAGGTGGCAACCTGCTTGAGATAGCGAGCAATTTGCAAAGCTTTGGTCGAAAAAAGTTTTCACATTTCATGGCTTTCTGCAACATTTTAAACTTTTTTCTGTTATTTCAAGTATGAACATGTTGGTGCATTATACTTAAGCTTGTACGATACAACTTTATATTGAATATTACATTGTAAAGTGACAGAATATAATTACAATAGAATACCTCATAAAATGTATATATCGGCAAAAATAAACTACACTGTTATTTATTGATGCACTTAGTATTTAGGTTGAGACGTAGTGTGCGTGGTGTATTGCTATTACCGCTTCTGCGCATTTAAGCCTCGAATTTGTAAAATACATCCACCTATGCGACACTCTTAAGAACTCGTTAGATTCTTTGTTTGCGTTGCAGCGTGTCACACATATTCTTTTTTACGCGAAACAGCTTAACTTTTGAATATTATGTTTATCTACGAAAAGAACACACACTTCAAACTACGCTTTTAGCCTACAGTTTCAAAAAAAATTATCACGCTTGTTAGAAACATGATTTTCTGGCCTCTCAAAATGGCTAACAACGGGTTTATTAAACTTCTGTAACTCCGAAAACACCACCCAAGTTGGTAAAGTGCAAAACGAGATGCACGCGTTGTCCTTTACTTCGTATTATCCAAAAGTAAAATTTTAGGGTGACCGCTCAAGAGGCCGTGGTAGATAATAAGCGCTGAGTTCTTCAATTGAGATCTATACGTTTTTGAAAGTCAATACAGAAAACTACAAAATTGCAATCCTTGATAATTATATTTGCCAACTTCATGACCAACAGAAAACACCACAGCTAACATACAGCTAACATACAGCTAGCATATATTATTACTAAAAGTGTAAAGTTGTAAGCGTATATTTTACTAACTAGCTAAACTAATTATTGCAATGTAATTTCAATAACAGCGCTGCCACTGAACCGGGGGCTGTCCAGTGTATATTATATCATTTGCTGTGAAATACATAATGCTCCGCAGTGTTGTTTTCATGGAGAAACTATTAATTAAGTGAAAAGTCACGTGTTACCCCAGGTTTCCCTTGTAAGTGTAACTTGTTTTTGTTTTGTGTATTTGTTAGGCTTCTTCTATGCAAACTCTCGCCGGTACTGGGGCTGAAGGCTCCCAGGCGAGCTTAAGCAGCATGACATGCGGTGATGTTGCCCCTCGTCAGCACAGGCAGAGAACTCCTAAGCGGTACAAATACGTACCAGGCCCCTTCGAAGGGGGGTGTGGGGATTTATAATTTATGTCTGAATAAAAATAGCTTACTTATTCATATCGGGGCTTACAATTAACAAAATTACCAGCTAATTAATATCTGTTAGCTGCGCAGGCGCTAGGGCGAGTCGCGGGACAGTGTATTTCATGTTCCGGGCCACGAGCAAGTTTAGAAAACCGCGAGAAGGTCGCGGTGCAGAAAACCTGCGAGTGGCCGGAGCTCCAGCCAATCACAGCGCTCGCCGGTTCCGGACCGAGAGAGACTAAGGTGGCCTATGCGCTAGGAGCGATTTTGGTCGCTTGAAGTGCTGATTTTCTTCAGGATCATAATCCCCAAGGCTGGCAATTAATGGATTTCGATTATTATGGCTAGTAGCATAAAATTACTCTGCCATTTTGCAAAAAACGTCTAGCAGCAGTTCTTGTTTGAGCTCTGCATGCAAGTATCTTATGGGTGTGTACCTAGGTGCATCTGCTGCTATTCTGAGACATTTATTTTGCAACACTTACAAAATGCGAGTGTACGATTTCGCGCAACAAGCTCACGCAGGAGCTGCGTAGGTTAGAATGGGGCGGATCATAGCATTATAAATTAAAACTCCGTTTTTCAGCTAAAGGCTGGAGTTACGATTTGTCATTGGTTAAAGTGCCGACATGCAAGCTTAGGCAAAGTTTCTCTTGCTCTAGGATTGTGTCGGCGTGTGTAAACCACAGCCTCGCATTTGCCTACATTAATTTTTATTCGCCACAGGCGGAAATAATTTTCTAGCTCACTGAGCATTTCCTGGGCGCGCCGGGTTGCGATCTCGGCACTTCTGGATCGCGTGTATATAACTGTGTCGTCAGCATATACACTTAGGTTCATGTTCCAATTGGGGACTGCGAAATATCACAGGTAAATAAATTATAAAGTATTGGGCCTAATATGCTGCTTTGGGGGATTCCTGCCCTAATTACTTTAAATTCTGAGGTCACTACGTCAATGGTTACAGCGAAAGAGCGCCTTTCTAAGTAGGAGACAGTGAGTTTAACATAACAGTCGGGGAAATATTTTTTATACATTTTATAAAGTAGTCCAGCATGAAACAGACTGTCAAATGCTTGGACATGCGGAAAATGACTGTTAGTCCTTATATACCTGCACAGTCAATAAAAAAAACACCTCTTCAATAGGCCGTTTACCTGACAAGTCGCTCCTGTACTGCTGCTAACCTGGGCCAAGAAGTATGAAGGAAGTGGGGATAACTCAATACATAATTTATGTACGGAAAATTTTCCCAATATAGTTTTGGCTCTTAAATGTATTTTGCAAATAAGGCACTTGTTTATGACTGACTAGAAACGATTATTTACGTAAATACGAAAATTATTTCAAATTGTATAGTGGCTACATTATGCAATAATAACCGACATCAACGACAAATTATTTGTCTATGTGGGTTGATAAAAAGATTACTTCACCTTCCATGTGTGTTACGCATCGACAGTTTTTCAGAACAAATTTAATAGGCTGTTTACTATAAACTGAACACTCAGCAGAACTTGTAATTAAATAAAAATATGTTTTATTGGGCCAATAGATGTTAACTATTGAGAGTGTTGAAACATTTACACTGGTTTTTAGTTACATGGAAGTTTTCATTTTAAAAATAGTAAAGGTGGCTGGAAAACGGTTGAAAGAAAATTGTATGCAATGCTCACTTTATCGTGAACGGCCTATATGTAGTTGTTGCATCCTAACTCCATTCTGATGTATCCTGTTTTGCAACTTCTGCTATTCACGTAGTGTACTTCAGATAAAATTTTGTTTGACTTGATCATTTTTACGACCTATGGCATTCTTATTCTCAGTATAATTTAAAAAGGCGTCATATGATTATGAGACTGTTTTATGATCAAAAGTAATTTAATCATTAATGTAGTGAAATAACGACTGCACCTACCTGAACACACCTCAGGGGACTTCAATATTGCGTGCTTTCTCTAACAGACTTTAATCAGTATTTAGTTGTTTTAATTTAGTTGTCTGTATTATTGAATCCTTGTGTACGTGTACTTCCAGAATATACTAACGTTGAGTTTTTGGTATATTTTACACGCTATGAATATTATGAATATTTTGTTACAGTGAATGGGAGACAAATAAATAAATTATATAGAAATTTAATTACAAAGCAATCAACTGGAAAAAATAATATGTATGACCTAAGCCTGTGTCCACATTTCAAAGACTTACGTTAAATGACTCTTAATGTACATTTTTGATTTTTCATTCAGAAATATACACACGGTTACAGAGGTACTGATTTTATTTGCATTTGATGTCTACAAAAATTAAAGACAGAAAACGTGTTACGCTTTCAACTCTTCGTCAACTAAGAATGGTTTTCATAAACATGTAACATTAGCAATAACTGCAGTCAAAGTTACCTGCGATTCACAGTACGTCTACGCCTAATATATGGTGTCTTAGAATATTGGGCAACATAAATTTATACATGTTTCACTTCGCAGGCTTAAATCAATGGTGCTTACAAACGGGAACACACCATATAGCATACATGGTTGGGGACATCGCCTAACTCACGGAGGCAGAACAATTTTTATTTGAGAAACTGTTTTCTTAAATGACAGTAATGCCTTGCTTTAACTTGTTTTTTTTTTCTTATAACGCTTATCGTCAAAAAATAATGCTTCACTTTATTGGCTAATAAATTTCTTCCATTACATTTCTACCTATAAAACACTTTCATAATATACTATTGGCAGCACTATACTGGAGATTAAAAGGCCTTTATCTAACTACTGTTTGTTATTTAGCTAATGCAGTTGCTTCACACTAATAGCGTACAATACAAGCTGTACAATTCAAGCTTCAAGATATATTTCATTGGTTCCATGTTTGAGTAAGTAGCACGAGATGGTACGATGTCAGGAGACTGAATATGTCGCTTAGTTTCTCTGGTTCAGTTGTGGATATCCACTATAGTTTTGGTAAAGTTGCTGATGTTTTGTTGTACAACAAGAAGTGATAAAACTATTACACGCAAGAACACGAAGAAATAAAATGCCCGTAAAACCATTTACAAAATATTAATGACAAAACGACTATCCGTTCATAACCCTTTTTAACACGACATTTAAGGTTATAGTGTACTTTAAAAAACCCACTTTTATAAGATGTGCTTATTTTGTATGAAAGAAAATTGTTTCCATAGCATAACTAGGAGACACTACCTTGACTTAAATACTGATATTTATAAAAATTGTATATGCGCGCAAACAAACCTAAATAATGAAATAAATTTGGAATAACGTGTTACTGGCTACTGAGAGTAGATGATCTCTTCATAAACAAGTGGAAATTCTTCCACGGCGACCAGGGCTGGTCGTCATGGTCGGTACGGGGGGGGGAGGGGAAGGGGGTAAATGACGTCTACCCCAGTATAAACATCTGTAATGGAGTCTCCTTGTTAATCCTTCAGGATCAGGTACGCAAGGGCGGCTCTGTCACAACTGCGGCATCGATGCCGAAAACGTGGCACATAAAAGGGATTATTGGCCTGGAGACATGTTAATATCGTCTTAAATTAACGAAAAGAACGTAATATGTATTTTTATTTATGGATGAATTCCGACTCATATATGAAGAGATCATCTTCTCTCAAATTAAAACTTTTAAAGAAATTGAGAATGTTTCACTGCGACTACACTAAAGAATCTATCGCCGGAGGTTGGATTCGAACTTGCGATCTTTGTGTCAGCAGACATACGCCCATTTCAAATTCTCTGCTCATTAACGCATATTATCCAGCGGCCGAAAACGCCGAAAATGGGAGTAACTGCCATATTTTTTAAGTATGTAAATCTTAGCGCAGAATATTTTAAAATTTATAGGGGTGTACAACACAACATGTCTTAATTAATACGCCAGAAAATGACAGGGTCACCGCTGAAAGATTTATACAGGTACGTCAGTTTACCGACTTTCCCTAGAGGCTAGGAAGAGGCTTTTTACGTGTGCTATATCACCCTTACCGCTTTCGCACTTCTAAGCATCGAACGCGCGAAATGCATTCACCAGGCCTACCCTATGTTAAAATTAAGAAAATTCTTCCCCCAGTGTGATTTACAAAACTTGCCCGAGCGAAATTGCTTTTCTAAATAACAGCATCCTCCCTTCCATTTACTTGGCCTCCAAATCGCATAGACCCAACCACGCCCGAGAATCTACCCCTCAGCTAACTCGTCTTTTTCCTCCCTTCCCTCATCTTACTTCAGAAGCCGGGTGCAGCCCCCAAACACACCCCCTCGCTGCGTAAGTGGGCTGCAGGGGGAGATATTCACCCCACCCCCTTCAGAACCCTCTGAAAATGGAAAATGTCATACAGAAATTTGACAGCCCAATAAGAAAATGTAATACACGCAGCGGGAGGGAGAGGGAATGACAGAGAACGGGGCTGTGAAGGCAGATAGGAAGAAAGGAGTAACAGTGGGGGAAGGAACACAATGGCACCTGCGAGTGTGGAATGGACTAAAGAAGAAAAAGCACGACGGGAAAACAAAAAATAATAAAATGTGTGAGAGAGGGGTTGTTCAAGCTTGAGTTTCAATCACTAAGCGTTTCGTTCTTTTGTTGCTGCCGTCCCGCATAGTTGGTGCACGACAGGGTAAAAGGGAACAAATTCGTGAATGGAGTTAATGAAGGAAGGTGCTTTCATTATCCGAGAACGTAATAATGGTACCAAGGGAGTAGGCAGGCGGGTGGTTTTCGATGTACAGCACACCTCGTCTTCTATGGCCCATAAAATACTCCATGCTTCTTGCCGCAGGTTTCCTATTGTTTCCTGGGTCACAGGAACACAGCACGGCTAATGCCAGTAGTTACGGAAACACAACACTGTGCGTTTTTCAACCCCAAGACGTTTCTCTTCAGCCCATGTAACGAAATCTGCACCCAGTTTTGCCAGTAAATTAACAACCTCGTGTGATAAAGCACACACTAAATCTGAATTAGTGAGTATTCATATATTCATGCTGATGGATGGAGCAGTTCCAACATTTTAAATCAGAGAAAATAGTCACTGTTAAATTAGTGAATATTCACTGATTTTCTTTAAGAGTGCCAACATCTCACAAGTGAATCAGTGAATATTCACCGATTTTTCCAGTAGTTTTCACTTATTGAATCAATGAAAAATTACTGGAAAATCTGTGGACTTTCACTAATTAACTTGTGGAATGTTGGCACTCTTCATCGGAATCAGTGAATAGTCACCGATTTCACAGTGGTTTCTAACTGATTCAGTTTGTTGAAACTGCTCCATCTATCGGCGTGAATAGGTGAATATTCACTCATTCAGATTTAGAGTGCAGAGTTGCCTTTAAGGCCGGGTTTATAAACTACGCAACAACGCAAGAAGCAAAAGAACTTAATATACAAAATAAATAAATACCCGTTCATTAAAACCGCAAGAAACGCCAAGCACGTAAAACTGCAACGCAAGAGTTCGCCAACTTTCAACTTCTTGCGTTTCACCGCCTTCTATATCGACAGTTGACTTGCCGAAAACGTTTGAAAATAATTTTAATTGTCTTTAGAAGACCGTGATTCCGCTATTTCATTTCATACTTTTTTTGTGTGTGTTTGTTTACAACGCGTCTTCAAATACACGGTTATTATATGTATTTGCATACTATTTCAAATAACCGCAACAACAGAAAATTATGAAAACAAAGATGAGTGACAAAACATAATCATAATAGAAAAATACAGAGAAACGTTATGTTGCATCTTCGAAATATTGAGTGGTAGTGTTGGTTATATCGTGTCCTTTGCGATGTTTATAAACGACTGAAATTGTGTTGCGTATTTTACGAACTGCGTTTCTAGCGTTATTTCGTTGTTGCGTAGTTATTAAACCCGGCATAAGATTTAATGGAGTGAGTGAGAGTGAGTGAGAAATTTTGGTCAGCGCTTAACATCGAGGTCTTCAGCGCCGGTGTAGGGTGGGACGAGGTGAGTAAGGAGCAGCGCCGGAATGAAAGGGCGGGGGAAATGGGAGATCCTCGAGAAAACCCACCGAAAAGCGGCATCGTCCGGCACGATTCCCACACGCGAAAATTCGTGGACTGACACCGTAGGGAATCGAACCCGGATCGCCATGGTGGGAGGCGAGTGCTCTAGCCACTGAGCCCACCGTAGCTCCGACTTGGAGAGCGGAATACGATTTGTTCTTACCAAGAAATTGATACGTGAAATATCATTAATTCACGTTGTCAATACCTGGTAATGAATTATACAGTTTCAGCTTTACAAATTATTTATGCACTCTTTAAAACATTTAATAAGCGAACTATGTTTATAACGGTAGCAAGGCGGAGAAAAAATGGAGAAAGAAACATAATAATATTTTTATTTGAGATATTTGCTTTTTTTTAATTCGCGAATGATTAACATGTTTGTATACGGAAAAAAATATTTTCTGGCAGCTACAAAATATATTGTGGGTATTTAACCCACAAAACTTATTTTGTGGTCACCATACGAACATTTTATTATTGACACCACTAAAATATTGTGGCAATCATAAAATTATTTTGTTGTTACAACAGAATAATTTTGCAGGGAAGACTTCCTACAAAATCTTTCTTTAGTGTAAATGTTGTCTTGAACTGTATGAACGAAACTGACTTATTATTCTTGGAAAGTCTGTTTGTTACATAATACATATTTACCAATTTAATAATAACATATTTAGTCTTGTTACTTCGAGTGAGTACTGTAACGAAATGATTAGAGCCCAGAAAGAAAAATTAGTACATTCCACTTCGTTTCGTCAACATTATACAAGTCTGTCTATTTATTCGCATACTCGCAAGCCAATATGTATAGGTAAACAATCATTTTAATTTGACGAACTACCCAAAAGATAATTGAACAGGTAAATCTGATAAGAAACCTCTCAATATCGATACTACATGTTCTGTAACCGTTTCAGGCAATATTTCAAAGTTGCTTGAAATACTAGTAATTTTGTATAGGCCTACACTACAAGCAAGACGTTTTCGTCATTTGCAGCTGTCATGTTGACTCTTAGTAAAAAACAAGCGAACTTACGGAAAAAGCAAAAAATCAGCAGAAACGCTAGATATGAATAGGAATTGCAAACCAAAAGAGAAAAAAAAAAAACAGCGGAAGAGTGAAGAATCAGAAAAACGTGTTGGTGCGCGACACAGGTTGCAGTATGTGTGAGAGCACTGAATCATAATCTATGAAATCATACACTGAAGCTGAAGGCGCCCTTACAAGCTGATGACTGCAAATGTTGCATCTAAAGGCTCAGACTACAAGGAATGTAATCGGACGAATGAATTAAAAACACTGGTACTAAAGCCCAACCGGAATTCAAACACACTTCTGAATGTGAGCTTGGTAAGCGACCAACACGACACAATACAAATAACTAGCCGTCGACAAAATAAATTAAAATACGTTTCTAGACATTTAAATTTTGTAATGAACAGAGTGGTAAATAAAGTTATAAACCTGAAAATTAATTTCCTAAATTAGAAGTTACTAATTTTTTCAATATATACGCTGCTGAGAAGTGTCTGCTCGCCGCAATTCGGACATGCCAACCTGAAAAACGACACGAAACTTGATATTCACGTACCAGTACCACACTGCTGAAAACATACCCCGGTCAAGCCAACTTTTAACAAGCCATTCAAGTATTTCAGGCGCATGTGTGCAACCGTGTTTCAACTCCATATAAATCAAGGATAACCTTACTGTCGCTGTAGCAATAATAGTATTACACGTATCAACGTTATCATTGCGTTTTATCAAAAGACACAATAGATATTATTTTCGCTGCTTTCGCCGAAACCAAGTGTAAAGAATGGTTGACTGTAAATTTTACAAAACATTTTAGTACCTCGTTGATAATGTAACCGTTTGTTATACTTGATTTTGTAGAACGCAGAGAAAATAAGAACGACTGTTTCTTTGATAAAACGCGAGTATAATGCTTATATGTGTAGTACTCTTATTGCTATAACAATGGTAATATTAGCCTTGATTTGTATTGTTTTAATGCGGGTTGCATACATGCTCCTTAAACTATAGAATGGCCTCTTAATAGATGTTAAACAACAAAGGTTATGCTTACTAAATTCATCTGTCAGACTTCTGTGAGATTATTTTGGCCCATGTTACTAGCACTGTACACGAAATTGCAGTCCAGACGTGACACTTTTAACTGTACCACATTCAACTAAATATAATATTTGAAATGTAGTGATGCCGGTAGGATTTTACGTCTTGTCGAAAGCAAGAAAATAAGCTTTGTTACTTTTGGTAAACACCAAGAATAGATGTTCTTCGTATACTAGCCAAACTGCTGATTTTTATGTAAAATTTACTAACGAAGACTGTTTTTATAGTTTCTAGAAGAAGTCCTATGTAAAGAAAATGTTTCGTTATGTTAGGTCATCTAACCTAAGCTAAGCTAACTTAACCTAACCTAACGGAGAACGGAAAATTCAATTTTCTTTACAAAGGACTACTTATAGCCACCACTGAAAAATTTTCATTAGTAAATTACAGTGTACCTGTAAAATCAGTAGTTTGGCCGGATACGATGAGTTCTTGATATTTACCAAATTTTTATAGCAGCAAAAGGTATAAAAACAATCGGGTATATTTTTTTACGTCCGTTAGTAGAATTATCAGGGCGTACAACAATCGTTGCCAAATACAAGGAAAACGTCAGGTGAATTAATGTGGAAATGGTTACAATTATGTTACATCACATGAGGGCAAACATTTTGGAGTTAGCGGATGGGTAACGGTATATTTTTGTTGTAAATGTCGGTTTTCAAACGGTTTTTCTATGGTTTAGAGCTCTTAAACATTAAACAATGTTCAAAAGTCGCAGGTATATTCAGCATCGGTTTCGATATAATATGAAAATGCGAATTTACTGACTAGGATTTCACAGTCGGATATTTCCCCTAAGAGTTGGGGAAAGGATGATAGTTTCAATACATAATACATTTTTCAAAATTATTCAACTCGCATGAGTTTAAGCAAAAAATCTAGTTAGAGGAACTAAACTAAGTAAGAGGGAAGATAGAGACATTCCAATCTCCCCCGAGTATTTTATCGAGTCACTACTACAGCAACATGTGCGCAAGTGTTTTCGTGCAAACGACAGCTTGTTTCTGCATGAAATATATTCTGTTTTTATTCCACATGTATTGTTGTACAGTACGTTTCGTAAAATGACATAAATATTGTACTGGATTGTACTTGAAACTAACAGGTATCGACAACTTCCGACGTTAGGTAAGTAACTTCATGAACTTAAGTATGATATCTGCGCCGTGTCAAAGTACGGTACGCTTTTTAAAAAAAATATATATTAATTTTATGGGCATAGTCCATAATTTCGGGTTATAAATAAAGTCATACAGCAGAGCAGACGATAAGACAACAACAATGGACGCAGGAAGTAGCAAGCACGGCAGGGAACCTCCAAAGACAATCCTGTGCCAGCGAGCTGTCCGGTTTCCGGTACACCCCCTCCCTCTTATCTTCCAAATTTCCCCTTAGACTTCATGCCCGGAAGACCAGTGGAGTCTCATAGCCCAGAAGAAGCATCGCACATCTAGCAAAGACCTAGCTTTACATCTTTCCATTGCGTCTCGCCTCGCCGGAGTCTCTGGTTGACACCCCCCTTGGGGTGCCGCTTGTCCCTTCCCCTCATCAATCTTCCGCCATTCCTAAGGGATTTGCCAATATTTGCACGCGCCAAAGAGGGGATTTCTCGCTCCGATTTGGAAAAAAAAAAATCCTCGAGGAAGAAATACCGCTGTCGCTACGATTTATGACACAGTATCTGGGCCTTGCAGTAACGTCGACTTCCGTCCCTAAGATGCTCGCTTCTTCTCTGCGGGTAGTGCAGATCCGAAAGAGCATAACGGACGAGAAGAAAAATTACTGGAAATACTGCAGCAACGCATCAATAGCTGGTTCGTGGTCGCTTGGCCGCTGTGGAAGCCAGGCTGGGGAAAAATACTCCTGTATCTGCCGAAAAGAGAAAGCATGGTATCGTATTGAATGAAATACCCGCTAAATCAATTATTTTTACACAAGATTTGAAGGGGTTGAGGTGGCTGTAGCCAGAGGTATGCACATTGCATTGAAACAAGTTAAGTGGATGGTTCTTCGGAACAGGGTTACGGTTCAATGAAATACATTATCCAAATATGGCGGTCCCTCTACATAGTATTGGCGAGCAGTTGGTTGTCATTCGAAAGCCGTTTATACATACGGCCCTAATTCCCCTAATACATCGTGTTGTACTGCTACAATTCAGCGTATGTGGGGAGAATCTCTGAGGCCCTTGTCTTGTTTCAATTACTGACCTAATTGCACTGCCGTCACTAGCTTGTCATCCAGGCGAGGCTTTTGTTACACATAACATCCCTAATATTAGTGATTATATGACGTCAGCTATTGATCAGGTATTTCTGGTGGGCAATGATGGCAACTGGCGATGTTTTTCGAGAGCTGAAATTGACCGTCGCTTACAACGTTACACGGAGTTAATGTAAATGGATAGAAACGCTTATTTTTAGTGAAAAAATTAAACACCAACTTGTTTGAACACCTTGCATGCACATTTACACCTTTTCTTCATGGTTGTAGGTAGATTACTGTCTCTGCACAGACGTTTTATATTGGACTGTACCAGTCTGTGATTGGCTTATGTATCCCCAAGACGCTGAGACAAATAAAACATCCAATCAGTGATCTAGAAGCAGAGGTAAAGATGTGCACATAAGGCACTGAGACAAGTTGGGGCGAAATTATTTTCACCAAAAATAAGTGACTCTACGAATTGAGTTTTAATGTATCGCTGTTGATAGTTGAAACTTGCGTGCAACATCAATAGCGAATAACATTAGAACCATTAATGGTACCCATTATGACGTATTTACAACATGAAACCGCACCTCCAGAACAATACGGGAACAACTCAGAAAATAGCCGTTTTAAACTCTGCTTCTATTGCTGTGTATATTTCAATGATCTTTGTTTTGGTAAATACCAACACTTGTTTAGCTGTACAGGATAGGAGTGTTTTTTTGTTTTCTGCTTATCATTGTCTTGTAGATTTTATATGAAAACTAGCAGGCCGGCTGCGGCGTTGCCCGCGTTAAATTATGTAATGTAAACTGTACCTCTGGATAAAATATGTGATGAAGGCATTTAACAGCTAGCGTACTCAATAACAGTGAACTATAATTAACTGTCTTAGCTCGGTGTAAAGAGCGCGCGCAATATGCTCGTATGATGTCATAGTAATTCACATCGCAAAGTCTTGCACAGGATACGAACACGTAACCCCACCCCTTCCACACCACAAACGTTATACAATGCCTGAGTGAATGTTAAAGGCATGCCGTGATAATTCTTTTGAATGTACAGGCTACAGTCCAAAGATATTTTATTTATGAGTATTTTGGCAAAAAGAAACGACTGTTGAATTATTTCTCCGTGATCATTCTCTTTTTAGGGAGACTGTAACATTTTACTGCTTTTCACCTACTTTATTTTCGAATTTCATAAAAACCTGAATTTGATTTGTAGATATTTACATAAGGTTCATTCTTATCAAAAAAATCATCTCGATATCTCAACGGGTTTAAGCGGTACAGGCGATTATTTGAAATCACATTTTATTTTTTTAACAGCTTTCAAGGACGAATTTCAAAAAAATCCTTAACCTACTTTTTTATATTTACGTAAGATTTATTTTAAAGGAAAAACTATTTCAATATTTCCACTGGTTTAGGAGATAAGTGGGATTAATTAAAAAAAAACACGTTTTATTTTTTATGAGCTTTCAAGGACGATTTTCGAAACATTTTAAAAATTGTTCTTAGTTATTTACTTAAACATCATTTAAAAAAAAAAATTCATCTCACTATCTTAAATGGTTTAGGAGAAATCACGGATTAATGAAAAACACATTTCACGGCTTTTCACCCCCTTAATTTTCGAATTTCGCAAAATCGAAAAATTTGCGAATATGCATTTCTTTGGGCAATATTATGAAGTTAAAAAATTTATGATAGCATCCCCGGTTAGTGAGATATCAAGAATTATTTTAAAACACATTTAACCCCTTTTTACCCCCTTAATTATCGAATTTCGGAAAATCCTTTCTTAGTGGGTGCCTACAGGGCAAGTGGAAGCTTCCCTCAAAATTTCATGGTTCTAGGTCCAGCGGTTTGGGCTGTGCGTTGATGAGTGAGTGAGTGAGTGAGTCAGGACACTTCATTATATATTGAGATAATACAGGTATTATAAAATAACGTTATTTGCAAGAGTATTATGTTGTTAATTAATTATACATTTCAAAATGAAATGTCATACTATGGATACAGCGGACGACATTAACGCTTTTTTTCATTAAAACTTAAAATGATAATAATATCACGGAACATTAATTTTTTAGTTGTGCCCTTATTGATCTTGAGGTCAAACGTTCCCATGAAAAACGCTCTTTTTAACAAAACCACTTTATTTAAACTGTTCTTGTAACTTTTACGTTAGATGGCAACTGTACTGCTGTAGATCTTTCCAACGTGTAACTTACAGATAAGCAGGTATATATGAACGTACTAATGACTGTTTCGTTATTGCTGAAGAATACGATTTAAAACGTCAGATATTTTAATTGCGTTCAGTAATAATGGAACGCTGCCACGCCATACATTTCTGTACTTTCCAAATAATTTCGTTGTAGGTTTAGCAAACTAATTATTGTAAATCAATTTATTATTTTGTTGAATGAAAAATTGAACTGAGATTACAGGGTGAATTACGTATATTTGATTGCCGTAATTGAGAAAATTATACTGGTAGTATATTGTGACTGCAGTAACTTAAGAGTTAGTCAGCCGTAGCTTTTTTTTATTATGTTTGAGGCGCGGAAATGAGGAAGACGATAATTCGAATACAACCAGTGCGTCAAGCACCTCGTCGCCTCTAGGCGAGGACTAAACTAGCGTGCAGTGTTTACGTCGTTACTGTTTTTCAACGAGACTTCAAGCGATGACCCTATAATTTTATTTGTGGAAAGTATGTGGTAAAGTCCAATGCAGGTTTCTATGGAATTGTTTTACGATTACGGTGGATATTTTCTCGGATACAGCAACGTGAAAAAGTCATGTTTAGCACTTTAGATGAGCTTGATAATCATGTTTTTAATTATCGGACTGCATTTTTAAAATCATAGGGACTTAATTTGAAGTGTGTTTTCTTTTTGTAGATAAACGCATTAGAAACATTTTTAGTAACTATACATGAAAAACGACTATACGTACCACGCTACAGCTCGTCTCACGCGCCAGGCCCACTAACTCTTAAGAGGGCACTTGACGGAAAATTGTTATTGTTTCAAAAGTTTTTATATTTTACGAAGTATGGTTTGTTTTGTAAATATGCATTGGGACCATATTATACTTTAATGCATATTTTTTGGCTTTCATAGTTCTTTTATAATGGCTTTTCAAAGTCAAAATTTGCATAAAACGGTTTTTGCTTCAATAGAAAACCAACTGACTTTCCGAAGTGAAATAATTAACACTGAATAATTAAGATATAGGCGTTATTAGATGTAGGCTATATAAAAAACATACTTTTCTATTTTTAAAAATTCCTGAATTCTTTAAATTTTAATTTCAAATTTCAATTTTTTTTTAATACAACAATTAGTTATTATTTTGGTTATTACATAGGAGACCTTGTAGCCTATAGCATCTTTTTTCAGTGTGATTTTTTTTTATTTACGGTAAGTCAGTTGGTTTTCCTTTGAATCATAAAACCATTTTACGCAAATTTGGACTTTGATGTGCTATTATACAAAAAAAAACTACGAAAGTTAAAAAAAAATTCATTCGTAGTATAATGTGGTCACAATGTATGTCTACAAAACAAACCATATCTAGTACAAACATAATCATGTTTGAAACAGTAACAATTTTCTGTCTAGCGCCGTCTAAGTGAAGGACGGAAAAAATACCGTAAAAAACGCACTAGCTGGCATAAAAGCCTCATATGTTAAACTCCAGGATAAATACGGAGAAAGAACTAAGCTACAGATTAGTTAGGTTACCATTTTCATAATGTTAAAACTATCTTGA
>PNEQ01055178.1:42612-65216 GCA_003012365.1 Medauroidea extradentata
ATATATATATATATATATATATATATATATATATATATATATATATATATATATATATATATATAATTTCCAGTTTAAGAAATTGTAACATTTTTCAGGAAAACCTGTGGTTTAAAAGTGAAAACCTTTGTACTGATATAAAATAAGGTAGGTAAATTTCATTTACAAGTTTCTGCTTCCATATTTTGGCAGAAATCTTTGTTTTGTTACTGTCATGCTGTCTTTTACAGAACTCTAAGGAAAATATGTTACAATCTTTACAACATTTTACTTGTCACTTATTTGCTTTTATATTTTTGTAGCAGTCTTGGGAGGGGTCATGGTCTTTGTGCCGCCTCCCCCCCCCCCCTTTTTCCACCAGCAAGCATTCCCTGGTGTTATTCGTCCGTACAGATAACAACGTAACAGGTGCGCACATAATATCAGCAGTGAAGTGTTTAGCTCGGGTGAGTTGGCTACTAAGATGCTGTAGAGTTCGTGTCAATTAAGGCGAACATGCTTACCCAGCAGGTCGAGCAGGGTTCTTTTATTCGAAACCGTCGTAACTCCGACGTGTCGGTAGAACGACGCTAGTGTCATGACGGCTGCACGAAAATGCGAGCATGGATCGTGGTATCATAACGCTTCTGTCAGAATTATTGCGTCAAATGAACGACGGTTTCAAAGAGGAATATATGCAGAGGTTGGTACGAAATTTGCAGTAGTGACGTGTTATTTTTGTGTGTTGGAGAACCTGCTTTCAAATTTCAGCCAATAGAAAACCTCCGTGAACAAAAATATTAAACAGATGTAACGAGAATTAAGGCCCTGGCACAATTGGCGTTGGTGTTGTTGGTTTGAGTTGGTGGTTGGTGTTGGTGACACTTGAAGTACAGGAAATCATATGTGACATGGCACAACAGGCGGTAGACGGTAGGTGGTTGATGGTTGATGTTGGTGGTTGGTCCCCAAATCATTTAACTCGCAGTTGGTGGTTGGTGTTGGCGGTTGGTGTTGGTGGTTGGTGTTGGTGCGAGCTCAAAATATTGAACTTTATACCACCAACCGGCCAATCAGAGAGTGTGTTGCCACCAACTAGCGAATCCGAGTGTGTGTTGCTGTGTACTGCTACTGACCAATCAAGAAGTGTGTTGTAGATACCACCACAAAGCATAACAACACATGTTTTGAAAAAAAAAACAATACAAAACGATGGCTGAAAAGACTGGTATTGGCATAGGATTATTAATTTGTGCGGTATGTCAGAGACCACCCGTCTTTAACATAAAACACACGATATACAAAAATAAATCCCTAAAAGCAAAAACATGGAAATAAATTGCCGCCATTGTAGGAACAACTGGTAAGTTCAAACAGTGGTAGACGATTTTTTGTTTCAATCACATGTGAACATTCGCAGATGTAAACATTCCCAAACATAAACAATATACCATTTTACAGATTTACTGCCACCTGGTGGCTTGTTCACTAAACAGTAAACTCGCTCTTGCCAACAGTCTATTGTGCATTGGGATGTGTCGCACACCAACCACCGACACCAACCATCAACACCAACCACCAACACCAACGCCAATTGTGCCAGGGCCTTTACGTTATTTACACTTAACCTGTAATTTTATTCACAAGTAACTTTAATTTTTGACCGTGTGAACAGAACTGAAAGAAACTGTAGTCAAGTGGCGATATTCTGTGGCAGTCATGTGGGGTTTGCTCTTAATATTAATTTCACGAGTCAGTATATATGTCACTCTAATAGTAGTGTTGATGCCGAAATAAAAATATCAATACTTGACCACCGTTTTTTATATCCTCATTTGGCTGTTTATATGAACAATGTAAAATAAAACATGGTAAATAAATCTTAACATAATTTTTAACATTTCAGTATGTATCTTATAATTTTAAAGTCTACGTATGATTTTTAACGACAAAATTATTTTCCGTCAGAGCATATACCGTAGGGCCTACAACAAATAACAGAAGACGATAATTACTATTCTCCAGTCAATAAAAAAAAATTGCCTTAGATTTGAGGAAAATATATATTTTGTGGTCTCCCTATACACAATACAAAATTTAAATTGGTTTCCCTCTCTCGGGAAAAGACAATGCACGAACATAAAAAACGTGCTGCTCAAAATTACAAATATTTTAATAGTCTTCGTCGATATCTGTAAGGTACAACGTTGTAGGTTATTCGCCAATATGAACGGTAGCAATGTTTTAAAAGTTACTACGTTGCGTATAAACACTGGTTTCTCAGGATATTTTCAGCAGAGAATGATTTTGCCTTATGCGTTTTTTACTACAGATTCAATCCATGAATATTAAAATACCAGAATTTGTTTTCTACCGCACGTCACTTTCATTCGGTTTGGTTATACGTACTAGCACGTTAAAATTACAGACAAAACATATGCGTACACTAATACAGCGCTTATAATTACCTATATATACATCAGTTAAATCAATTTGTTTTTGACTTCAAAAATATTCAATATAAACTGTATTACTTATTTCTGTATGGGCAAGATGTAGGTTATGGCTGTATGGTCAAGTTATAGGTTATGGTATGCATATAGTAATTGAGCTTTAAGTTCGTCTTTGCACGTATTGTTTATACTGTGTGCAGGCTTTATATTAGTTATAAATTTCTTTTGTCACTTGAAACTGTGAATATGGCATTGTTTCTATCGATATTAATGTTAAATACGCACGTTGTCGGCCTCTTGACACTAAAATACCGCGTCAGTGTATTAACGGTCGCGTCGTTTATCTGACACGCTTTGACGGGCAACAAACAGAACCATGCTCGCTTTTTTGACGAAACGTCTTTCCACTGACGCGTCGTTCTGACGACAGGGAGAAAACACGAACCATGCTCGGCCTAGAGACTCAGCTAGCGTGCTAGCAGTACGTTTGGCCCCTATTGTTCCCATAGATTGCTTGGCGTTAGGGTTCTGGTGCATTTCTAGAAAGCTGTATTGTCCGTCTATTGCGAGGAGTTGTTATAAAGTATTTTCGTACAAGTTAGGACTACACAGCAAAACAAATCGTACTTTTACGAAAAAAAATTCTCAGGCAACTTATTTCCAAAAAAAAATTGTAAGATTACCAAAATATAGCAAACTTTACAGAAAATGCTTGGAAATGCACAAACATTTTTGTACATTGACAACTAAATTCTAGTGCATTGTATAACAATTGATTGAAGTGATACAAAAAATTTTGGCAACCAGTTTCCAATAATAAAACAAAATATTTTGTGAAATGTGATATGTCTTCTAAGGATATTTTTACATCAAACAATTTGCTCATAAAAATGTATCCCTCCAGTTCCCTCAAGTATTTAAAAAATGTAGGCCACTTTAATGACATTTTACGTTCCGGCACACTTAATAAGTAACCGTTAAATTTTATTTGTGAACAGTATACTTATAAATTTGGGTGGCATTTTCGGGGTTTTGCAGTCTAGAAACTACGTTTTTGTACTTTTTCGGGGCATTAAAACCATGTTTTTAGCTGCATGTTCTATTTTTTAAATTTAAGAAGCATAGTCTGATGTATATGTTTTAGGAATTTTGCGCAGATAAGGGGTGATATGAGGAATGCAAGTATGAGTGTAGTAACACCAGAACAACACGGAATGACAAACGGGATAGCTCCAAGAAAACCCACCGACGGAATCGTCAGGCATGATTCACACATGCATAAACGTAGGTCGACCACCGCCCAGGATAAAGGCCCGGATCGTCTTTGTGGAAGGCCTGTCTCTACCCACGACACTGCGGCAATCGCGAACTCCACGTCTCTACTCTTCTGACCTACATACCATTTTAAAAAAATATGGGAAATTACGGAAACCTAGTTTACACAGTCGAACGAACGTTGTGACACAACCTGTCACACGTTATACTCGGATTCGGGAAGATCCGGGTTTCATCCCCAGTTTCTGGCAGCTTAATTGATGTTTTCCGTGGTTTCCTGAAATTTCGACAGGCGAATATAGGGAGGATATTACTCATTCCTCTCCTAGTTTCTGTCCTTGTGTGAAGTTGCGTGTAAGAATTTATTATTTGTGTATGTATTTTGTGTCTGGGTGTTGTGTCGATATTCGACTGGATTCCATCTTTAGAATACTTTGTTGTCTAATTAAAATAAACTGACAGTCCTTCTAGGATTGCTTTTTTCTCTATGTTTTTGTGTGTAATTTATGTCTGTTTTATTGTTCTTTTTTGTACTTTGTCATACAACACAAAATTTATCAGCAAAACATGAGCAATGGCGTATGTCCACAAACCAATAAATTTTAAGAATAAAGCAATTTTATAAATAATGTGAGTGAGATATTTGGTCAGGGCGTAACATCGGGGTCTTCTGTGCTGGTGAGGGGTGATATGAAATGAGTATGGTGCAGGGCGGAATGAAGGGCGGGGGAAACGGGAGATCCACGAGAAAACCCGCCGACAAACTGTATCGTTCGGCACTATTTCCTCACACGAAACTCCGAAGACCGACCTCGCCTTGGTGGGAGACGAATGGTCTGACCATTCGGCCACCGTGGCCCACATAAATACTGTGAGTTTATTATTTGAACACAGTAAAATATAACATGCCCGTAATTAAATCTCTGACAGATGTATCTTCCGCCACCAGAAATTACGTCGTACGCATAGCACACTGTGTCATCCTTTGACTTCCACAGCCAAGCCTATTTTTCTTATACAAGACGTGACTCAGCGATTTTAGTCCAGGCCCGTGAGTTTAGCTGTAAACATAAACGCGATATAAATGACGGGATAAAATTATTCCCTACGTGCGCGGCAGGGTCTGTTGGCGCATTCGACCGCTCCATAAAACATGGCAGCGTTTGGTCATTTATAAATATGGATTACGGCGTCCCAGACGCGAGGCGAATACATTTATTAAAGCATGGAGCTATTCAGAGAAGAGCGGAAGGGGAGAAATTCGCGCACGCACGCACGCAATCATAAACTGGCAGGGATGAGACGGTGGCATGAGCTTGGAACATGTCTCACACACACACATACACACAAGCACGTACACAGCTATTAAGGTCGGTTCTGGGGTCATGCTCTAATCAACAGACATCGTTAACCAAATGGTCGCGTTACCCGATTCCGCGTACAGAAACGATGACCGAGCTTTTGATTTGTTGCCTCGCGAAATTTTCTAAACTACAGTATCAACCAACCAGAAATAGTTTTTTTGCCTTCGTGTCCATGTATCGATCCAAATATAAATTTGAATTTTATTGTCTTAGTTAGAGCGAAATTAATGTTTACTGAAACAACTATAGATTCATCAAACTACACAGTAACGTTCATACTGTAGTGGTAATCAGTTCTTAAAAATTATTACAACTGCAACGATTTAAGAACATGTTAACATTATAATAATTATTTTAATTATAACAGGAAACCAGGATTTGTACTAGCTGCACCTGCTGATATTATAAATGTATATATTTTCATCTTTGGTAGTTTGAAGATTAACATCTCAAACAAAAATATATAAATAAAATAACCTTACAGGAAGTACTGATTACGAAAAAAAAAATTCAAACCTAAACTAAGAATTAATAATTTTAAAGTGAAATAACGTAAACAAAAAGCAAACTTTGCGTTAAAATATTATTAACAAAAAATTAGCTAAAATATAATTTTGGTAAATACCAATGGGTACCACGAAAATGTTGTATGTAAGTATCCCAGGAAACATCACTAAAATCCTGTTCAACAAAACACTGTAGCTTCAAAATTTTCAATTTTTAATAATTAGATAAATTATGTTCGCATGTGATATCAAGCAATGTAAGTGTTAACTATCACACAAGTGTTACAAAAATTGTTAACACATCGGCGTGTAGAAAAAAAACTTTTATTATCGGATTTCAACAGCAAACAAAATATATCGAGTAAAACGTAAAACTACCCTTTACGAATTCACAAAAGTTAACACAGGTTAAGTTACGACGCTACATGTTTATTTTACTTTTTTTTTTAATTGTTATTATTATTTAAATCACAAGAGTGTTGTTATGAGTACTATTCTTAAAATTAATTACACAAATTGCAACATATGTGGATACGTAGCGAAATGAATAATAGTCCAAATTATTCAATCCTTTTTTGGTATTTTACGATAAGTAGTCAAGTTTTTCGTTCCTGCTGTCAAAACCTTGTGTCCATCAACACATGAAGAATACGTGTATAATTTACAGTGAAAAAGTCTGTACGCATGTGAAATAAGTCATATAAATGAACCATTGTTTTCATTACGAATCTATTGACTAACCGAGTTTTTCCTCCACTGTCATGTTGCAGTTCTTGGTACTACAAAAGCTTTTTCGCTAGTGGCGTATCCTATAAGGTAAATTTGTAGCTGGTATACGTTAAGAAACATGTCTATCTCACAGTCTTTTCTTCGTTTCTAATACATAATTCCGCAAGCTTCACTGTCCCTGAAATAGCCACAAACATTCATGTTCCAACGTTACAGGGAATTTGTGGTAAGCTGTGTGGCACTGGCATAACTGTGTTTACACATTTCAGGAATGTAACCATAATATTCGAAATATTTTACATTTGATTTTTCCATCGTTCAGACGACTTTGCTCTGCCAACTACATTGGACATGGAACATTTCGCAAGGTTTTGAAGGACTTAAAATAATGTCTGCTTTCTGTAGGACACAGCACACATCATATAACATTCAAAACGTTTCTCATTCATGAAGGTCCATAGATGTCAGGATGCATCCAACTATTATTTTCTTTAAATAGAAGAAATTTTTTCTTTAAGGCCTTGTTAGCTTGCGGTAAAGAAATATTTCCTTAACTGCATAGAAGAATTTTAAAAAGTATGTTTGTGTTACATTTTTTTCTCTCAAACGTTTTCTCTGAAATTAATGTAAGACTCTTTGCAGTAAAGAAAATAAGTATTTCAACATAAAGTTTGTGTTGAAAATACCACGGTTAACTTCGCCATAAATGTTTTTTTTTTTTATTTAACTAGCTTAATAGTTACACAATTTTGTGTTATAATTGCCGTAACATTTAAAAAAAAAGTATTTTTTACGGCAAAGTTACTTTGCAGTGACATGTATTCAAACACATTTTTTCCTTCAAGCAACATTTGTTGTGCAAGAAAAGTGTTTTTAAAGTGTAGGCTTACAACTTTCCGTACCTGTAAGACACAGAATTAATTGAATTGATGTAATTCTTAAAATAATTTTTACAGCTTTGTAAATCCGTACGACAGAAGTCTTCCAACAAGATACGATATAAATGGTCTTTAATTGTGTTTCTTTTTGTCCGTTATTTATCTATATATAAGTATAACTACTTATTTGCTCTGTATTTGTTTAAGTAATTACCTTTAATATATTTAACATACTTCTAAGTAAAAAATTCAAGTTGTGTACATTTAATACGTTATGCCGAAGGGAAACGTTGTATTGAATATTTCAGTTGCGTCTTTTTTTACTATGACATGTAGTGCACATTTTTTCTTGGCAAATCGCGTTGGAAACATTGGATTTAAAAAAAAACACTTTAATGAATGAAACTAAACGTATTGTTTTACACTAGCCTATATAGTGTTATTAGCACCTCCACCATCTACACGTCATTTCTGACAAAAATTTAAGTATGTGGTCAAAAAAATGGAATCCCACGAAAAATAAGTACGGTACAACACAAAAAGTGGTTCAGTGTAATTGTAGGAATTAAAATGTTGAAATATTCTACTATGAAACGAGAATAACTAAGAAAGATAACTCGTCAAATAGATACATATTTACAGGCTATTACACAATCGGTAAATATTAATAATCACTACTAATCGTATACCGTCTAAACTATTGATTTTAAGAAGAATAGTTTATTAATGAAAAATTTTTCTAGGTACGTGATAAGTATTCCTACATAAAAATTTTGTTAGGTTAGGTCATTTTAGGTTAGGTTAAGTTAGGTAAGTATGTGTTAGGTAACCTTAACCTAACCTGATATTAGTTTAGGAAAACTAAACTAACGTAGCAAAAATTTTACGTAGGACTTTTAGAGACATGAGATGTAGTCCTACATAAAAAAAATTGTTACGTTTGTTTAGGTTAGGTAACCTAACCTTACTTAAACTAACATAATGTTAGGTTAGGTAAGGTTAGGTTACCTAACCTAACTAACCTAATAAAACTTACAATGACATAAAGTAACATAACCCAGTATAACCTAAACTAACATAACCTAACAAATTTACGTAGGACTGCTTATAACATCTCTAGAAACATTTTCAATCAATAAACAGTAAGTCTAAAATCTATAGTTTGACTTGTAAACAACGAGTAGTAGTTCTTAATATTTACCATACAATCTTTGGACTATAGCATATTGCATGAGATCATTAGTTATACAGGATGCTGCAAGATGATCCGGGGTCGATTATCGGCAGCGTCATTCCCCGGATTTTAGCATGTGGGAATTATGCCCTTTCTTACGCATCACTAAATACCCGGATGTTAAGATCTGACCAAAATAATTTCACTTCACTTAATTACATAAAATTTTTAAGGTGTTATTGTACAGGGGAACTTCTGATATTAAGCAACCATTGAAAATAAAACAGTTCACATATTGGAAAGAAACTTTTACAACACAATTTATAAACTGACATTAGTTGCGTTTTATATTTAACATGAAATTTCGTGAGTGGTATGCATGTTAGAATTTCAGGTGCAATTATATTACGTTTCTTGTGCAAATATTATTCGTGCAAACTTTAAGTAAGCATTGCGAGTAAACTGATGTTCGCATTAGTTAAAGAAACAGTTTTTTTTCTGACTGGTAGGAATGCTGGCGTTCAGCCAAGAAATTTAGCACTTACCTCAACAAGATTCCTGTTGACTTTTCGAATGGAACAGAGGAAACAGCAGTGAGTGATGTTTGTGGAAGATAAAACGAAGGCTAAAAATGTGTTCCTTCAAAAATTCGCTTATTATTCTCGAGAAAGAATGAGTCTTTTCATGTTATCCTTTAAGTGACAATAAACTAGATATGAATAAATTTTTGGGAACATATTCATACTTTAGTAGATAATAACGCGTAAAACAGTTATCTTACGTTCAACCGTTAGTCATTTTACCAGTCAATAAATTACACGTTTAAAAATATGCAAAAACATCGAAACTACACCACGCCGAAATATATCGGTGTACCAGAGTATACTTGGGGAACTGAATTCCAAACCATGCTAACTTCAAACTGTAAGAATTATAAATAAGGGGTCAAATCTTTTTAGTGTGCATCTATATCTATCTTGAATTGGTTACTAATCAAAATAGAATAATTGTACTGTAATTAGTAACACTGCATATTACCCATTTTACCGACTTCATTAGACTGTCGATCGCCCAAACATCTTGCCCGATCGATCAACTGGTAGCAGCAAAACATTAAGAATGGTTCGACGACTGCAATTTAAGGATAACCAAGGTTGATTTTTCCTATTACGATACAGGCAAATATTGTAACTTACCCTGCAGAATTATACTGTGTGTCGTGTAACTTAAGTAAATTTTGACATCTACTTATGGGTAGAGCCACGATTTTATGGTGAAAAGATTTTTGCAACATTTGGTTTCAATGCCTTACGTGCGCACCTGCAGCCCTGCTATGTGGTCAGTGATTGGATTCCTTAACACCCAGCATGTGGAGGTTAAACCCGCAAATCACAGACGTGCTATGTCACAGTTATCCATGTACTGATTGGCACAGTCAAAAGAATAATGACTCTGCACAAAAACACTTTGCAAATAATCATGAAGTTGAGGTGCAGATGTGCACGTAAGACACTGAAACAAAGTGGGGCGAAATTCTTTTCGCGACAAAATCGTGGACCTACTTATGGGCAATAAGTTTTAATGTTTTGTTACATGTGTTACGATGCAACACATGTTTAGTTATAAAATGATCATGAGATGCCCATTTCACCATTGATAATGTGAATTTTGTCTTACATTATATAATTTTTTACAGTTTATCCCATAATTAGCAGTCAAATTTGACTGAAGTCATACGACACACAGAATACTTTATTTAAAAATATTAAAAACCGATAAGGTCACAAAAGCTAGTGACCAAAGGCACATTATACCTAAATCGAAGCCAATATAATTGTTTTCACGGAATTCTGTTTAGATTATTTTTTATTACTCTCGGTACTTACACAGAATGTTGCAAAATTGGATGTGAATATTTTGGAGTAATAATCCTCACATATAGCGGAACAAAAATTTTTGAGCATAGGTACGAAAACCAACCGTGTCTGTAATACAGATCACTAGACATACAGTGCATGGCACGCGGGTTGGGTCATGTCGCTGCGGCATGCTGTATCGTAGATAGCGTGTCGTACATTTAATACCACTCACCTGATATGTATTTGCCAATATTAGCTGCATTGTGGGTTAACAGTAACACGATTCAGCTCACGCACTATCCACTGCATGTCATTTTCTGTGCTTTGTCAAGCAAAAATGGTTCATTTCCAGGCCTACGTTCATATAACCATGGTCTTAGAATTACAGGTTAGACGCTAGCCTATCTACCAATGCTATTGAGTTGACCACTTTATGACTGAAAGCGCCTCTAACAATGAAGTGTTGTTTAACATTACAATACAAGCTCGTACTACCACATCTCCTAGCAGTTCCGACACGAGCTTGCTCCTTGTAGATCCATTTACACAATGTTAAAACAACACCAGAGTGCCAGTGGCGCCAATCAGTCATAAGAGGGTCATGCTGCCATTTATGCCACTCACCTAGCATGTATTTGCCAATATTAGCTGCACAGGCCCTCAGCAGTAACACGATTTAGCTCACGCGCTATTCATTGCACGTAATTTTCTGTGAATTGTAATGCAAAAATGGAATATTTCCAGGCCTACGTTCTTACAACATTTTTTGTTCCTCTTGATGTGAATATTGTTTCCTCAAAAAATTTGCACACATTTTTGTAACATCCTTTATAGTATTTTGTGCATAAATTGTAAATACTGTATTGCTGTAAGTAGTAACGACACAAACATTTACTCTAAGGAATAACCAATTTAAATATTATCAATGGACTTAGCTCATTTATGTGAAATTTTTACATTAAGGCCGTGTATTCGTCAATAAATAACAGATTTGCAGCAAAAAATTTTTTTAAACGTGCATTGTTCATGCAGGCATTTTCAAAACACCACATTTTTGTTAGATATAATTATTTTAACACTGAATTGCAATTTCACGACATATTATTCTTTCCCCCCTTTTTTTTTCTATTCTTGTGCCATGTAGGTTTAGGTTTATGTTCTCTTGTATGTAAGAAGTCATGAATAAATATCAAATTAAAAAATAAAATAAACATGCTATTAGGGCTCCAATATTGCAAATGGGGAAACATACCTCTACAAGACAAGAGTCAAAAACCGTGGAACGCTTGCGCTGCCGAATTAACCCCACCCTGTTCTTTTTCTGTTGTTGCTTGTTGCGACTCACCGAAACTAAAACTAAACTAAAGCAAACTGTTCTCCTCGAGAGTTTTATGTGCCCTCGAACATCACATGACATCGGTAGAGGAACACATGGGGGAAAGGTAGGTATCATCCAGGGCCTGTTTAAGAAACAATCCTAGCATTCGCCTGGAGTGACTTCGGAAAACCCTGGAAAACCGAAATCAGGATGACCTAAGCCAAGGATCGAACCCAGATCCTCCCGAATGCGAGGCGAATGTTTTACCACTGCTCCATCTCGCTCGCTGACAAAAGTGCAGTTAGATGTTTTTTATTGTGAAGAAAGAGTGACAGAACATGTAAGTAATTCTCAAGTAGGATACAACTCGAAGAGAAGCTTTACTGTTTCTATAGTGGCTCTACAGCCGTTAGGTTCAGTTAGTTACGTTTTAAAAGTGTTTCCTTTCGGCAATAATTGAATGTGTGTACTCTATAACTTATCACGTTCTCATTAGGGATATGGATTTCTAGGATGAAATTTGGACGTAGCGACAGCCTAAAAACTTTATAAAATTCAATTTAAAGTTCGTTTTGGTGTAGTCCTTAAAACGTAAACATGCAAATTTTTACTTTAACAAGCCATTACGCGGAAACTATGAGAGATAAAAAAATTTTAATGAGATAAAAATGTTGTCACAGTTTGTATCTCAAATAAGAAAAATAATATCTGGTACAAATATAAAAATATAAAATTGTGATGAATTTGCTGTACACCACGCCCTTAACATCCTATCAACGTAACGTTACTTCGCGTAAATGTTTCTGTCAAAACGCTACGATAATTAGCGTAATTAAAATACCTATACGTGGTCCCCCTTTATTCGAATCTACAGACGATAAAGAAAATCACTTATTATTTCATGGATTTCTCAGTTTATTGTTATCGATTTTTTTATTTCCGCTAATTTTTCCTTTAAACGTTTAACTAATTAAATGTCACAAATACGTTTAATTGCTTTATTTTAATGGTTTTTAGAAACTGATACTGTAATGCGGCGGTACTTACACCACACTATCAGACCATCCTGGTCACGGTACCAAAATATGTCGCGCGTTTGGATTTACGCCACACTACCGAACCATCCTCTGGTCACGGCACCAGAAATGTAATGCAGCGGGATATTCTGAAGTCTACATCGCCGTCAACCAACGATATAGTGGCCAGTTGTGATCGTATAGTGGTCAGGCTATAGTACTCCGTAGAAGGATGCTCAAATAACTACGCCACGTTAAAAAAAACTTTAATATTCCGCGCCAAACAGTTTTACTACTACATGACGTTTATTTTTACATATTTCACACAAACGCCAAAAACTTTGAACCGATTCTCCCGGGAGAGAACAGCTCTGACACAACACAACTGCCGAAAATTCAAAACAAACTTCACATAATTACGTCACGACACAAAAGCAGTAACACGAAAGATAGATGAAAACTATTCTAAGTTCCCATGGCTGTTCCGCCACCACTATCACTCTGACAGACATCATGTCCGCACATCCATCTCTCACCACGCTCAAGCAACAGGTAAGTATGGCCGACCACCGTGACGCTTATTCTCTCCCTGCAGCGCCTCTTGCGGCCACCCAGCGCACCAAGGTAAAAACGTAACAGAAAACTAAAATTGCAGTAAATACAATGAACAAATACAATCTATATACCTTTAAACAACCTCTGACGTGAAAACATTACTTTACAAATCATAATTACATAACTTACGACATAAATTTTAATATATTTAAATTGCCTGTCTTTTCGTTGGCCCACGCCGACCCGCGCAAACATATCACTGTCTCTCTCGCACACTTGACGAGCGGCACGAACGTACACTTCAATAGAAAGTAAGAGTAGTAGAAAAACGGTTAAAAATCTAAATTTAGCCTTTTCAGGAACTGGGTAGGCACATCTGCGCAATCAAACTACACTTTCCAACAATACACCCAGCCTGAAGTTAAAGTACAATAAAGGTAAGCTGCAAATGATAATATTAAACTAAAATTTAAATACAAAGTAGCCTCAGTCTAAATAAACCCAATTAAATATAAAATTCGATTATTTCAATACTGATACAGATAAAATTCCAAACAATACCGAACCAAACTCCTGTCTATAATGCCTGAAAATAATTAAATATATAACAGCAAATTCAATAAATCAAACATAAGGAAATAATAAAGTAAAATAATAGGAAATAATTAATGCCTAAGTGGTGGGTGGACCGCCTCACAACCCCCCACTGGACATGCAGAGGAATTCCCCACAATCCTCTGTGTGTCAAGTACAGAGTACAGCCCTGCAGGTTATCATAAACACAATAGACAAAAATACATTTAGAAAAACTCAAGAGCATCACATTACAGCAGCAAACAATTCAACAGTAAAACACATAGCACAGAAACACCATTAATACCGCCAAAAACGGTAACATCATCACAATTAGCACAGCAACAGTGAATAGAACAGCAGCAAACATTGCACTTAACATTTTACAATATGTACATTTGCCAAAATACACATCAGAAGAAAACAAAACAAAGAACGTTACATTTCAACTGAACCCTTTAATTACATCCATTATCATTTACTAGTTATTCTTATCAAGTATTCAGATATATACAACTGCACTGCCAGAAAATTCCCAAACAAACATTACCGCAACTCATATCAAATTGAATTATGTGTACATGTCGACAAAAACACTGAGCATGCTGCCAAAATCCAAATAAACAAATACCATATTAAATAGTATTACTTCAAAACTATCTAAACACATCGACATCAATCACCACTATAATGCGAATAATAAAAAAATCATAATTAGCAAAAACTTTACTGTATTACTTCACAACGAAAAGTTTACATCTACAACAATCTGGGTTAGGTCATCTTGAACCAGGCTTTGACACACACAATCTCCTCCTCAACATTTTAGACAACTGGCATACTCTTTGGACAACGACGGAATGGCAATCGAATACTAATAACATTTACTCAGATGTACCCATTGGACAACGACGAGGCACCCTGCATAAAACACAAAACACGTATGGCGCATCCTTTGGATTAACGATGGAGTGGCATACGCACAACAAAATATAAATAACATATACTCAGGTATGCCTATTGGACGACGACGAGGCATCCTGCTCAAAATTAAAATCATCGAATAAACGTGTGTACAAAACCAAAGAGCCAAATCACTGCCGCTAGCAATGTAGGTGACCTAAGTCAGACAGTTAATTTAAATCAAAAACTTATACTTCCCTGGAAATATCAAAACTAAAAATTTACCTATAATATATCATCTTCCGCTACAGCAAACTCCAACATTAATGTACTCAGTGCCATATCAAATGTTCCTCTGTGCGCAAAATACTAACTCTTTTATCTCAGTATTCTAAATTATTCTGAAAGCATGGTAGTGTTCAACTTTCGTGCACTTTCATCTCATGCACAGTTTGTTTATACAGTATGGTGATTACCGCATTGCGTGCGTGTATGTTCCTCGCAGTTTCTTTGGTTCAAATTCATTTTTCAATAAATTAGAAGCTAAACGCTGTTATCAACGCGAGTGCAATGCGGCAAGTGAAGTGCCTGAGAACAGTTAGTTCACGTTCAAGAGTATTTTTGAAAGTCGTTGCATGCAGGTGTCAAGATTTTCACATGCTTGTTTACATTTATAATTAAGTGCTTATAAAACTCATAAAGACTGTAGGCCTATAAACTCGTGATGTAAGCAAGTATAAACGTTTATCATTATTAGAAATTTATTCGAAAATTGGCCAATTAAGAAGATAGTACTTGACTTTAAAAATAAGTTTATTAAAAGGTTAGGCTGGCCAAGAGTAAATTCTAATTAACCCCTAGCCAAAAAAGGAAGGTGTTATAAAATTAAACGGCTATGTCTGTGCGTGTGTCTTTGGTTTCGTAACTTTAAAATGAAACGACAGATTCCAATACTGTTTTATATGACAGCAAATAATACAATACATTTAAAATGCATAAAAAATTAATATTATTTTAGTTGATATTTACAACAAGTGCAGTAGTATTAAAATATAAAAATCTACAAATAACACTGAAATTAATAATTGAAGAAAAACCCGAAACCCGACATAGAAAACATTCCCTATAAAAGTAAAAATAAAAAATATGTCATTTTTTACTATTAAAGGGTTCGGAGTTCCTCTAACTAAACAAAATAGGTAGTTAAAATAAGCGCAGTTAAAACAGAAAAGAACAAAACATCAGGGTCAAATCTACACAATAACGTATCAAATATTGAATTTCATTGTAACCTATCTTCAAATTTGTGGTTCTCTTGTGGAATTGTCAGATAGGTGCACCCAATAAACGTTCAGTTTGTTGCAGTCATGTTTTCTCTTTCAAGTTTGCTGATTTAAATTTACTTTTTTTTTTTTAATAAGCGATTCCTCGATGCTTTTAAGGGTCAATAATAAGTTTGAGTTATTATTGATACTACAATTATTTTACTTTTAAAAGATCGTCTAATATTTCGAGATTTTTAAAATTGTTAGTTGCTGCGCCTGCAAAAAAAACACATTTTTATTATCAACTTCACACAACAAAGCGCTCACAGGTTTGATAACCTTCAAGTTGCAGTCTCTATCCAAATAAAACCAGCCAAACTAAAAATTCAAACAGCTAGCCGTATTACTATCTTCCTAGGAGTAGCCTACCTAGTTAAATTACGTCGTTGGTATAATTATAAATTACCTACTGTGAAACGTAGGATTATTGTTTTTGATATTGTGTGGAAGTTAAATAAACGCTAAAAACACAATTTTAAATCCAAGCGTATTTTTTTTTAACCAGAAACACTTGTTAGACTAATGATGAACCAAAATAATTAGCAAACATTTACCCAGAATGAAGCAGATCATAAATCATAAGCGTGGTCAGTTGCGCCGCAATTAAATATTCGAAATTAAGGCGTCAGAGATCGTTCTTCACAACTACTTTACACGAAAAAAAAATTCTTTTTCAGAAAGATAGAAAAACCAATGGTCTAAGATTGTTGTTTGATATTTTTTTTTTTTTTTTGCAAATTGGCTTCGAGGAATGTATTGTTTAAAAAATATGCTATAAGCACTGAATTAGGTATCACTCCCTCTCAAATAAGAAAATATGTGAAAGTACACTTGACTGTTGGTGCCAACAATATAGGGAGTGAAGCAACCATAATTAACGTGCAATTATATGTAGCAAAGGGAAATTTTGATTTCAAAAACGTTGGGTTTATCGCGAACTTCCCATAGAAAATATTTCCCCGTTAAGTTTAGTTAAATGACTTTCACGGCGGCATAAGAACGTTACATCCCAGGTGCATCTTTTCAACCAGTCCACTTATGTATGTGTATATAAGAGTTCATATTTCAGAAATATATGTGAGTTATGAGTGTTCAAGTGGGAAAAATCGTAATTTTATGTTTGCATTTAAATATTGTTAGTTTTGTAAATGTTACATGGGAGTATATTTTCCGCTAATAAAATACAAATTTAGCTCAGCCAGTTTTCCCATAACGGCACTTCAAAGTCAACATTCACACGTTTTTAGTTCTTATAAGCCGCAAAAACCAATAAACATAAATAAGTTTTAAAAACTTCACACTGGAATCACATTCCAGGGCTACTGCATGACATTTTTAAATGCCATTATAAAATATTTTTTAATTAAAAACATTTCTGAAATTTTTAATTTGTTTGCCTCTTTTATAATTTTTTTATACACAAATATTTTGTTTTGGATTTTAAAACATGTCAAGCAGTAGCCCGTTACACTTAGTGTCTGTGTGAATTTTTTAATTTAATTATGTTCATTGGTTTTTGCTATTGATAAGAACTATAATATGCACATTTTGACTTTTAAGTGCAATTAGGGGAAAACTAGTTGATCTAATATTTTTTGTAAGAGGAAAATATACTCTTAAGTAATGTCTACAAAATTAACATCATTTCATTTCTAAAAATAAAACGAAGAACCCACACATTCATCCATTCACTCATCAACGCACAGCCCAAACCGCTGGACCTATAAACGTGAAATTTTCAGCGTAGCTTTTCCTCACGGCGTAGTCGCACCCAATAAGGAAGCATTTTTCTAGAATTGAAAGTTAAAGGGGTAAAAGGGGCAAAACGTGTTTCCGCGAAATTCTCGATAACCCTGTAACCTGGCGATATATTGTTGATACATTTACAGCAAAACATTGCCTAAGCAAATGCATATTTCAAAATTTTTTTATTTTTCGAAATATGAAAATTAAGGGGGTTAAAATTCAGTTAAATGTGTTTTCGATAAATCCTCTATTTCTTTCAAATCACTTAAAATATAGAGGTTATTTTTGCATCAGAATGGTGCTCATATAAATGTCTAAAAAGTAGTTTTAGGATTTTTTTTCAAAATTCGTCCTTGAAAGCCGGTAAAAAATTAAACGTGTTTTCAATTAATCATCCGTATCTCCTGAACCATTTGAGGTATCGAGGTGGTTTTTGCTTAAAATTTAAGCTTACGTAAATACCTAAAAACTAATTTCAAGAGTCTTTCAATATTCGTACTTAAAAACTGGTAAAAAAATAATAAAACGTGTTTCCCAGTAATCATTCGTATCTCCCAAACCATTTGAGATATCGAGGTGGTTTTTGCTTTAAAATGAAGCATACGTAAATATATATCTAAAAATAGAACTCTGAATTTCTGAAATTCGACAATTACGGGTGTGAAAAGTAATACAATGTTACAGAACTCCCGAAAAGTGAATACTGACCACGGAGAAATATCTCAAAAGTTGCAATCGATATGTTTTTTGCTCTACAAAAGGCAGTTATTGATTATCATGTAGAAATAAGGACGAATTAAAAACAACGAGATATGCAATTAAAGTACGCTCATCGAAGTGAACTCTATAAAGCTGTTTGCATTTGTTGTATTATTTAACAGCTATGTTCATATTTCTTTGCTTTCGAACATCATTTGGTGATGTTTTCTGTTTCATTGTGTACTACTAGCTTGTTGTGCTGATCGATGTTTTTCTTCTTCAGTAATATGTTACTAATTTCATCGGCCCTGTTGTTCTTTGGTGTCAGAGTTGCACGTTCGCACAACTAGTCAATGGGCTTCTCACTAATGTAGGATATTATCAGGATATACGTTTTCGAAGAGATCAGCAATTTTCATTACTACTCTTCCTATGCTTGCAGGTATGATAATCTGTCCATTAGATTCAGGATATGACCCATCGCCAATTTTGTGTGAAGATTAGAGAATGGCTTAGCAGATATAACAAATTTTAATTGATAAAGATATACCGAGAATATATTAATACCATCAATTAATACGTAATTAAAAGTTAGTTACTCTTATCTATAGTACACGCGGGCGAAGTCGCAACGGGACTGCTAGTATAAATATAAAATTATGATATTTTCCCACTTAGAGGCCTTATCCCTGTCATCTATGAGGCTTAGCTCGTTACCGTTCGTCTTACCTTACACAGCAGCTTACGTGTACACCAGCTAGCCCGCACAGACGTGTGTATTACACGTGTGCGCTCGAGCGCACGAGGGTGTATTACTGGTTGCGGGACGTGGCAGGCGCACATTACAAGGGCTTCGCCCAACCCCTTGTAGTGCGTGTTAGGCCTCAGGGAGAGGGGTTTGCAGGAGGTTGCAAGCATAGAGAGCAACACAAAAGGTGTCTGAGTGGTTCGGGGGGATGAGGAAAGGACGGGTAGAGGGGGTTATGACACGATCCCCCCCCCCCACAACCACCCCAACATCCCCAAAGCCCCGCCTCGACGCCCTTCACAATTGTAAAGGTTCCTTCAGGGAAGGCGAAAGCCTCTCCAATATCCCCTTTCGCAAGACTGGGTTTGTTGGAGGGGTGGGTGAAGGATTTTCCAGGAAGGGAACAAGGGTAGACTTTTTCCCTCTGCCGCACCGTCCACAATGGGCAGTTTCATTTATTACTAAATTGTCAGTGAACAACTCCAACAAAGGGGCTCATTGATATAGAGGCAGCGTTGACACCTGGACTAACCTCGTCGTCTGTTTGTGTGCCAAGAAACATGACTCTTGTATCACTGCAATAATTCCAGATTGGAGAGACAGGCAGACCCCTTTCTACACGCATAAAAGAGCACAAAAATAAAGTAAAGAAAGGTAAAGTTCAAATATCTAAACTAGCGGAACGTGCCTGGGGAAAATGCTACTCCACTGACACAAGCAACAAACAAATTTAAAAGGAAAATCAAAGAATGTTCATAAATAGTTAGTAACAGAAGTTTATTTAGCCAGCAAAGCATAGAATTGTAAAACATTTGGTTACCAATAATTACGTATATTTTCAACAAAAAATGACTATGCCACATCCATCGTCACAGGAAAGCATTAGACAATAACCACAGAATCTTACCTGCGTAGCCAATCAGGCCGGGACAGAAGAGGGGGTACAGAGTATATAATAAGCCCCATGCCCAGTGCAGCTTCAGCTTTCGGTCTCGGATAGCACATGAGGAAACGACGGCGGTGCTCATACACAGACTGCAGGTTCTCTTCGGACTGTATATGTGCCTGAATAAAGGAGACAGATTGCAGTCTCCGAAACGTCGTATTTTGTTCTGTCGCAAGGAGACCATTTTTTTTTTATTGTCTTACTGTCGAGTGTTACTATGTTATTTGTTTTCGTTCGCTTTCCTCAAGGTGTGTATGTTTCTGCATTGTCTACGTCCAGTTTTTTGTCGTTCGTTTCGTTATGTCTGTTTGTTGTTGTAATTATTTTTTGTCTGTTGTTTCGTACTTACTTACGGAATTGCTTTCGTGGAATAAATTAATTGTTCATTTAGTTTTTTTTCTTGGGAGCTCGTTTGTGTTAATTTTTTGTAAATAACTGACTGAATTCCTCGTTGAATTGTATGTTTACCTTTGTTTGCCACTTGCAAACAATGTCCTTTTGTTTGTTTAGTTGATTTGTTGTTCTGTGTATTCTCTGGTTTCGTGTGACACGCCATTTGCTGCAATGGCTTATGTCCAAAATACTTCTTTAGTTTTTAACTTACCCCCATTGCAAGAATCGTTCAAAAATAACAATTCCAGGTGTATTTTAGCCAATACATGAACCGACAAAACACCGATTTCACACGGTCGTGGATTTTGTGCTTGAGTACTTCGGCAGGGACATTTGTCCTCAAAAAGTACTTATTAGCAAACGTTTGTTAATAATTTTCTACACGTTGGATTATCGAAAATTCTGTTTCATACGACTTTGAACATTTGTCAGGTTATATGAGCTCAAACAACCAATATCTGGATGTTTCGGCAACCTGTCGCCCGCTTCTTGAACCACAGAATTGGCGTTAGTAAATTTTTTAGTTAACTATCTCGAATACTGCTACCATCGTTAATATGATAAAAATGTTCCCCATTTTTAAAAACCCTGATGAATGCATTACTATTAATATATTCAATACTTTTGTACATGTTGAATTAACGAAAATAGTGTGTCCTAGGCCTTTGAAAAAAAAAATATATATATATGTGTGTGTGTGTATATATATATATATATATATATATATATATATATATATATATATATATATATATATATATAAGAAAGTACAAGTTTGGTTTATATTTTTGGTGTTTTTGTAACTAAATTTACACATTGCACTGTGTAAGTATTCGTCGGTCCAGTAACAAATGCCCAGTAAAGTCGATTTTTAGAGTCCTCGTTGATACATCTAGGTAAGTCAGACTTCAAGGATCTCATAAATCTGTGTGAGATATTTTGTGTTCGGTTAGTCACACTACAAACTTTCAAAGTATGCAACAACGACAATCTTGTCCTCGGGCGTTGTAATTTTCTAAACACTGCTTGATAATGTGTTGCATGACTTTCACCGTTCGAGGGGGCCGCGGTGGCCGAGAGGTCAGACCTCTCACCTGTGGGAATCGGGCCGGACGACGCCGCTGGTCGGCGGGTTTTCTCGGGGATCTCCCGTTTCCCCCGCCCATTCATTCCGGCAGTGCTCTATACTCACATCATGTCATCCCTCACCAGCGCTAAAGACCTCGATGTTAAGCGCTGACCAAATATCTCTCACCCATTGACCGTTCGAAAAAAATTAGTTATTTCTAACTGTGATACACTATAGTTCTGCGGTTTCTTTTACTGATGCTGCTATATTTCACCACAGGTCGCATCAAGTTTCGCATCTAGTTTTCGTGAAGATTTTACTCTATATGTATCTTAAAGAGTTAGTAGAAGAATCACTCTAGCTACAAAAAAGCGAATATTAATGCTGTCAGAGAGTATGGCGCGGTGAATTTTACCACTTCGAAGGAAACTCAATGCGCAAAAGATCCATTAAACTTATTTATATATTGTTACTCCGTAACAAGTAAATATGTACAATAAATTTAAAAAACGTACAGAAATGCGAACGGATGGTGAGTAAGTTTTATAGCTAGAAAGATAATAAAAAATTAATTTCAAGCTCCTCAAATACGATTCTTCAAAACAACTATAATATTTGAATTAATGACTTTTTAATATGTACGAGATTCTTATATTTCTGTTTAAGCCCGAACATTGGAAATAGTGTGGCCAGCATGATGTTTGCTACAAATCCTGGCAATGGATGATGTAAACAGGAATTTCCATACTGAAGGTGGCAACAAATTTCTGTTTAACCCCCATAAACTTTTTAAAAAGACTTCTGGAAAATATTACGATTCGCAGCGTTGCTAAATAACAAGAATTGTAAATAAAAATATGACGTAAAACAATGGAAAATACTTACTAGATATGTATTCGCAAAAAAAAAAAAAAAAAAAAAAAAAAAAAAAAAAAAAAAAAAAAAAAAAAAAAAAAAAAAAAAAAAAAAAAAAAAAAAAAAAAAAAAAAAAAAAAAAAAAAAAAAAAAAAAAAAAAAAAAAAAAAAAAAAAAAAAAAAAAAAAAAAAAAAAAAAAAAAAAAAAAAAAAAAAAAAAAAAAAAAAAAAAAAAAAAAAA